>JAMKCH010011780.1:0-54719 GCA_023653785.1 Ophioderma brevispina | reverse complement strand
GCAGCATTATGAAGTTAGTGACCCTCAAGTTCTTAAAGTTAAGGCTCTGAATTATCAATTTATACAAGTAGTCAACCTGAGGGTCTACCTTTATTTTGAGCCCAGCACGCAATAGTCTCCTTGTAAATTGACAAAGTATGGTAGAATTATTGAGATTGCTATACTACACACATGGCAAGTCAATCTCAACAATTGTCTTGGTAAACAATTGCATGGAAAGAAAATGCTTTAAAGAGACTACAGAAAGAAGCGCCCCCAATTTTTCTCGAACCTAGGTTTTTTACATATTTGGAATGCTTACCAATGTATTAGATCACACCTGAAGTGAATAAGCCGAATACGCTGTCTTTGTGTATATAATAAGATGATGATTTAGTAGTTTCTGTCGTGCACTACAAAGTCGAAGCATGGTTTTCTATAGGGGAACGATTACGATAGCAGGCAAGTTCAAAACAAGGTTTGCGGATTTCTTTTGCACCTGTTTGTCCAATAAACCTTCCAAACGTTCTCGGTAGGTGGTCTACAACCGATCCAGTGAAATTTGAGAGAAATTCATATCCTAAAAAATCTCCTGTCACTTTAAAATGACACATTATGCCCTCTCCATTGTTTAAATATTTTGACAGATCAATAGACATTCACATTAGGCTTAATGCCACTTCAGGAATCAAAACAACTCCTTTTAAACTAATTGGAAAATTAATGCACTATTTAGTGCAATCAAGAACCATTACTCCCAACACCAATCACATGACAATGAGAAATTCAAAATTTTCAAGACTGGGAATTTTCACAGTATACAAAAGCTGCTTTCTTTGACCAAACCTATCTGGAGGGCTACTTAGTGAATGGAACCACTGAAATTAAGAAATAAACCAAAGAAGTGATTAATAACTAAATCACAGCAAAATAACAAAATCTTTGGCTCTTCACAACAAATCATTTATAATCAAATGCAAAATTGTTAAAAGAAATATTTTGGCCTTTTTTTTAAAATTTGCATTCAAACCTGAAATATTATAGCTATACTTTATTTTCACTTTGAATTTGGTAGTGACCTCATTAAGTGCCCTGTGTGCACACCCTAGTGTTTTGATTGCACTGTCTTTGTGTGCGCATTATGCTGCGATTCAGAGACTTTGCACTTTTCAAGGTTGAACATTCTGAAAAACTCACTGGTGTCACTACCAAAATCAAGATGAAATGATATACTTGTGCATATAATTGGAAGGCTAAGAATATTTTAATTTCATAACCTTTTGAAGTGAAAAGACAAAACCTTACAAAGCCACCAAAAAGCAACTTGGCATATTTGAAGTATATGTATTAGAAACCCAAAATCGAGATGAAATGAAGTATAATACTTGTGCAAATGATTGGAAGGCTACAAATATTTTATTTTCATAACCTTTTAAAGTGAAAAGACAAAACCTTAGAAAGCCACCAAAATGCAACTTGGCATATTGGAAGTACATATATTAGAAACCCTTGGCAGTGGTAACAATATACAGTGAGGGCAGACTACGGCTAATTCAAGCCGTTGACATTTTTCATATTTCAAGTATCATGTTTTTTTAGAAGTGCTTTGTTTTTAAAGGCCATTTCTGTAAGGTGACAATCTGACACACTTATGGATTCGGCACCTAACTTAAACATTATTTTAGATCGCCAGCTTGCAGTTTGAAGTATACGCTAGAATGTGTTTTGGCAGAACCAAACAATGAACATGCTTCACATTTTAATTGATCAGTGTCATCGCATGTATCATGTTAAATTACTCTTCAATAATAGACTGCGACTGCATTGAATTCGCAATGGAGCATGACGCCTTGAATAAGATGTTGAGCAGTTAGTTCTCTTTTCATCATTTTCAGGAATACATGCTATCCTCAATTTCATGGATTCACCTTCAAGGGCTTAATCATGATAACATCAAATCTGGGCTGGAAAACACATTTTCTAATTAAATATAATTTTTTGTAGTCATAAAATAGAAAGGATTTGCATTATTTATGGGCTCATAATGTATCCTTGGCCGGGGAACTTTCAAATAACAAACTCGGCATTACCTCGCCCAATTATTTGAAAGTTTTTACAAACTTCGACACATCATTCACCCGTAAATGAAACCCTTCATTTCTTAACAGGCTCATGGTGACATCTGCCATAACATAATTCTTCAGTATGATCTTTAAGTGGCATTAAGATCAATCTTGACCAGCAAGTAGACAAATGCCTCATTTTTTGTGTGCAATTTGACCTTGAGACAGAAAGGCCTCACTTAAAAGAAAACCATTTACAAGAGTCCACATGGATCAAATTTGCTTCCTTAGTTACAAAAGGTTTTGAGTGGAGAATTGTTTGGATGTTCTCTGTTTATATTTAAATATCCTTGTTACAGAAACTTAGTGTACTTCAAAGACACAGTTTTACTCTGAATGATTTCACAAACAAGAAGTTCTGCTAATCTCAAGATTGACAATGTTACACAGTCCCATCCCCAGCGGGCAAAACCCCGATGACATACACTGGTTCTATAAAAGTTACCTTTGAAAGTTGTGACAATGTTACATTTAAATTCTAGTAACAAACACTTAATGTCAGTTATGTTATTTCAGCTTCTTACGCTACATGGATGCAACCTCGACCTAATGTTTCATTCTAAGTTGATGCAACTTTATACCAACCAATTTTAGCCACTGGGAAGCAATGTATCTCATTATGCACAAGGGAGAAATACTCAATCTAACACATAAAAGAACAAAGGTTCTTTGCTCATTTGTAAAAGTAACCATGGTATAAATAACTTGTTTTAACAGCATCACACGCTATTCTGCAGACCTATGCCCTAGTCGCACAGGAGGAATTCTGTGTTGCATCTATGTCATTCTCTTTTCTACATATTTTTTTTTCTCATGGATCGATCAAATGAAAGAATTCCATGTTTTTCATATCAGTACACGTCCTGCACATGACTTCTAAAGGCAACCAACATAATTAGTGCAGCACTGTGGCTTGCATCTTATGGTACTGATCAAAACAGACGCAGGTTAGGTCCATTTCAAATAAAGAACCCCATACATAACACTCGAATATTCCTGATTACTTAATCAGTAAATAAAAGCATACGACTTTAACAACAGACCTCGGCATTATGACGGCTCTGTGCCAATGTACCTTGATAAATCCTCAGTTGACAAGAATACTGAATACTCCAAAGTACATCTGCACTTGACGTATAATTAGAGGGCTATTCATTTTGTACCATAGGTTGCATGTACATAAATGGTGTGAATGTCAATTATACAAGCAGCACAATTCACTGGCCACTGCTGGTATTGACATAAATTGACATTACAAGCATATTACAAAAAGTCTAATGGTCCCATTAATCAGTACATGGTGACTAGGGCTAGGTCATGATAAGTTTAACCCTGGTGAAGGTGGGCTTTCCTCTAAGGTAACACACTTCTTTCTGACACACAACTGATGAATTTGTAAAACCTTAACGAAATAACCCTCAAAGGCTCTAACCTACTTTTCTTAGAGTATCTGTAGATTGGCTCATTCATTACCTCTGACCTAATACCCCTTTCCAGGCCCGGCGCAAGCTATGCGCCAGGTGCGGCGACTTTTTGAAAGCAAAAAAAAAAAAAAAGAGCGAGAGAACAGAGAAGCAAGATAGGAGAGAGAGCAATAGAAGGGGAAGAGGAGAAGAAAGTTAAAGAGAAAGATGGGAAGGGAGATCGTGCGAAGGTGGAATTCAAAGTTTCGATTGTCTTAATAAGTATGGTTCTTCAAAATTAGGTACTATTCAGTGGCGTATCCACAGGATCCGTCGCCTTCCCCACTCCGCCGAAAATCAATGCGCAGTGATATAACTTAGCCTACTTTATCTTTATACTCTGTTTATAAATAGGAAAACTACTTTTGTAACCCATAAAATTATCAATTTTTTGTTTCGCGCTATGCTTGGCGCTTAAAGTGCAACGAAGATTTTCCACAGACACTTGTCCCGAAAAATATGAACATTGCTGATTTCTTCATAATGTAAAGCTTTCTATCAAAACATATCCTCAATGTGAAATGACTAATTTTTCTTTTTTTCTTTCGAATTGACTATGTTTTCAGCCCATGTTTTACTTGAAAGCAAATCAAAATTGTTTTTTTTTTTTTTTTTTTTTTTAAGACATTTCTGTAAGCCAAATACCGGCTCTTTTTCCGGTCCTTAGGGACGCACCATTGACTTCAAGGGGGAGGGAAAATTCCCTACCATACGAGCAAAAAAAAAAATTTTGCCCCATTTTCCAGTAAAAAAAAATACCCACACCCTATAAGAGGGTTAAAAACTTGCCCCCGTGGGAAACACAGAAAAATGGCTCTGTTACTACCTTAGACCAAATACTCTATAACCCATGCCATTTGCAAATTTTAATGTTCCCGCGGTTTTAAAAACGTAAATTGCAGACTAATTGTAGTGTATGCTCTCCAGATTTGAGAAATGCTACACCAGTGTAAGTTTTCTTTTCAGACCGTTGACTCAAATTAGGCCCTATATTGCTGTTATAATTAACTTGCAATTTTAAATTGGGTCTATCAAATTATTGTAAAATATCCCTTGAAAAGTGAATACTCCTAAGTTTCGCGCGCCTCGCATCGCTTACACGGCACATGGCTGCATTGTGACCATTACATCAGGCAAAATAAACAATTTGATTTTGCTTTGCAAACGGTTGTTCATGCCTATAAAATATTATGAGTTGCCATCAATTGCATGAAAACTGTATTTTGGAAAGTGGAACAATTGCGTCCGCACTTTGCCCGCCCTCACCCCGGCAGCTCGATCATAGGGCCTCTATCATACGCGTACTATCCATCCTGACAAACTGTTGCATATAAGCAAATGTTAACCCATCACTATATTTTACTATTTAAAAACCGTGATCATGCCTAAGCATTAGGCCCCTAATTCTATCAATTTGCATGGGAAAATGTGTTTTGTGAAAGCGAACCGCAGGGTTCCGCGCTTTGCGGCGGGAGGGGACACCCCGCACCCACCCCGCGCTTTATATATGAAAAATTTCATGACACTTTACACTTAGTTCAACCAAATTAAATCAACTATAATATTTTACTTTTTAAAAAACGTTGATTATACCACCTACATAGTGGTCCAAAAAGGTTTACACGTTTTGTCTTAAAAATTTCCAAATTGGGTGGGACACATCAAATTCGTTTTGAAGATATTATTTGATATCTTTTTATAACCCTTGTGAAATGACGTTCAAAAAACAAAGCTCAAATACAAATTATGGCGGCTATGTAGAAGAAATAGTCCCAAAGGGCCTATTTATGGTGGCAAATTCTGGTTAACAATAAGCAATTCCAGTGCCGTGAGCTGTAGGCCACTCAAGTAACAAACTACTGACCACACCCTCAATCATGCTGTGGCCAAATAACCATCCCGGCTCTGCCGAAACGCCATGTGTTTCGCAAATTGTTCATGCCGAAAATTCGGGCTAGGTCATTACCCTGCCGAACATCAGGGTTACTTGCCGAAATAATGGTTTATCCCAGTAGTTCGGCCAGGCGGGATCCTTATACAGCGTGCGGCTTGTTGTGTTCTAATTCTTATGTCAATGGTGTAACGGAACACAGAGTGGGCAGAAATATGTGTTTCAGTTGATCCTCATTGTTCAGAAATTGAAAGAGGGTTTGGAAAATTACATAAGCCAATGTAAAGTTACATAGCCCTATTTGCATATAACCCATACCCCCATCCACACACACCACACCGGGGCACACAAGTATTACCTTATGTGATTTACTAACTGCTGATATGTAGATAGAGGTGCTTTGGTTTTATGATAAATAAACATGCCCCCCCCCCACCGGCCAACCCCCCCTCCCCATCAAAAAAATAAAAGTCTCCAATAGGCTACCCTAGTTGTCAAGTAGAAAATCCCATAGTCGAACCAACAAAAGTCTGTACTCCTGACCCTAATAACCAACACCTATTCCTAACCCTAATCTGACCCTAGGTCCTATAGGCCCTTATACCCCAACCCTAAACCAACCCGTGTTTCAAGAAAACAACCGGCCTAAATCGATAAGGGACTATATACAAAGATAAGTGTTTCCTAATTCGGCGTACCTTGCTAACTAACGTTAGGCAAGGGGTTCATGGGGGTCTATGTGGGTGCTTTCCTGTATCTGTCAGCTAATGTACAATCGCCTGGTGTGGCTGTCCTGTACAGGTAACGCTGGAAGGGGCTGGATGCACTAAAATTTTTAAGTGAGCTTTATGCGCAATGGTGGTGAGGTCAATGGAGCTCAACTGAGGTTTAAAAACGGCAATTAAAGTAGCTGGTCCTGATGTCGTCGGGGAGGTCATTCCAGTCTGGTATAGTCCATGGTAGAGCGAAATGAGTAGGTGTTCTGTTTGGTCTTATTCGATCGTAGATGAAGCTGCTATGGTGTTGTCTGGTGTTTGGTCTCTGGTCTTTATTGTTTTGGTGCATGAGATAGCACTAATTATTTGGAACGAGGCCATGAGTTTCTTTGATAGATGGTACATAGTCGGGCCCCTTTTTTTTTTTTTTTTTTCAGGCTTCTGATGTCGAGTGGTTCCCATTCAAAGCTTGGTGTAGCATGTCGGGACGCTTATTCTTAGATAGTCCATGTAAGATGAATCGGCAGCACGTCTTTGACTTTTGTCCCAATGTGTGATGTTATTTTTCTGGTGAGGACCATATCGTCGGGCACGTATTCTATGATTTGGCCAGAACTAAGGCATTGTAGGCCAGCTTCTTTATGGCTTCTGTCACAACAGGAAAGGTTTCTTCTAAACCCTTATAGACCCCCAGAGTTTCTATTACGCTTTGGCGGCAGTCCTGATTTATAGTTTATGTCCAAGAAGGTCAATGACAACTCCACTCCTAATAATGGTGGTGTTTCACTTCTGTCAAGTAGAGTGTCTCCATCAGGATACGATTAATGAGTGGGTTTCTTTTGTGAGTCATCCTCATTGAGAACATTTGTTGTGATACAGTCATCTGCCAGGTGTTTTTTTCTCCCCATTTTGCAAGTTTATTTAACATCACCTGGAGGATCTTTGCATCACTGACTGTTTTTATTTCTCTATAAACTTGCCGTCGTCGCAAAAAGTTTTAACACTGGATAGAGTCATCCTTGCAAGTCTTGATTATGGAATAAAACAGCAAAAGGGGCCCCACACACCGCCCCTGAGGAACTCCGGACTCTACTGGAGAACGCAGAAGTGATTCTCCATCAACTACACCTTCTGATGACTTTTGGTGATGGAAGGATTCGATCCATGAGAAATTTTGTGTGCGATTCCAACCTGATGTAGTTTTGTCAGTAGTCTATGATTGGGGGACTGTGTCCAAAACGCCTTGCTGAAATCAATGATGATGAGATCGGCTGGGCCTACGATTATCCAGATAATATTGAGGTCTTGGTCAGAGCTGACGCTGCGTTTCACTGAACATCCTTTTCTAAAAGCGTGTGTTGGTCAGCTAAGGATGTCCAATTTTCTTCTTTCAAAGTGCCCATGATTTTGGCGTTACAAGATCGTATTTAGGTCTACTATACATAGTTAATAGCACAAAAGCCTGATTGTTAATGAGTTTCATTTCATTGTAAATTGGCCATACAATCATGAAAAATGCGTAAACACGTGCTCTACTTTCTACACATTAACAGTACGATATTTTTTCCCTTCGGTCGCATTTCTTAAAGGAGGGAATTCGGCACCCGGTATTTCGTTTCGGCACCCACTGTTTTTCGCCGACAAGCATGAAAATGAACCAAAGGAGAACGACACTCAGTCTTGAATCACTTGATACACTTTCAAAAATTAATGTCGTTCCAACATATGAAGTTGATTTCAATTGAGAGGAATTTAAACAATTAAGGGGCCTTGCATCTTCCGTGTCATTCCCTTTATTTCATCACTTTTTGCAAATTAGTATAGCCCAGTGGTTAGCTCTAAAAATAAGGCAATTTACAAAACTGAGGAATTTGTTTTTACAGATAGTTAATAACTACCAAGGTCGCCCATGACAGGGTGGTTTGTTCATGTTTGTGTATCACCTTTTGCTATAAATAGGCGCCAACTAAAGGTACAGTCACACGAAGACACTCCCGCTCCAACCTCTTGCCCGACTCAACACAAGACCAAACCGCATTTTTTTTTCAAAATCGCTATCTTGTTCAAACTATAATACATTACAGACAAGACATGCTGAATCGCCTAGAACTAGGCGACAGCATCATCAAATCAACAAGATCAAGCATGGCATTTGTTCAGTTTTTCCCATCAGTCGCAGACCTTCACACGACATCTCATACCTTAACAACGGCAACACAAGTTTGACATGTTGCTTCAGACTGCAATCGGCGACTTATCTTCTGGTAGGTTGTCCGCCGCTTTTAAGACTTTCCTGTGACTTGCAATCTTCTCTCTCATCTTCTCTCTCCTCCTCCCCCCTTCCCCTCTCTTCTCTCTCTTCACTCTCCCGCTTGGAGCAGACTCATTGCCGACCACCATCATAATGCGCACCAACTCATCGCTACCGCTTCCAAAACCGCTCATGTGTTCAAGCTGAGCTGCAAGAAAAACGTGGCGGTCTTTTTTTCAAATTTTGCCACGTGCTCCCCTACCAACAAGGCTTCAAGAAGACTGTACAAGGATAGTTCAGACTGGCCAAAACCTACAACCTGAACATGAAATTACTAATTAACTCATACTCCAGATTTTCGAAAAATGGGCCAGTCGGCGGCGCCAGTCTTGAGCAGTCGGAAGCTGTTTTCTAAGCGAAAAAAAACGCGCTTCCTGACGCTCCAACTGCTCCGTCAGGAAGCGGTTTTCTAGCAAATCGGCTGTGTGACTGGGCCCTTAGTGCCATAACATCTCCAGATGGCGGCATTTTGCCATTTTCAGCTGGTTTTCAATTGCCGTTTTCAACAAATTCCAACAAGATTTGTAGTTAAGAATATCCTCATAAATTTTGATATATCTAGCCACTTTAGAAATTTTGCATAGAAACGTGAAACTTTTTGTGACCACCCTCTGTTAAGCATTGAAGCATTACACATGTAAAGTGAACCACTTCATTTCCAAGTTGTTTCTAAAGCAAATTTGCATGGGAAAATGTGTTAGGGTTCCTTCCCGCCGCTTCTCGCGGGCGGAGGACAACCCTCGCCCAACACCCACCCCGACTGCGTGATATAGGATTCTACATGAATACTTTTATGCTTACTTACTTCAGACCGAAATGAAAGAAAGGAAAAAAAATATTTTTACTTTTTAAAAAACACCAAAAAAGAACACACAAACAAAAATTTAACAATGTTTCTATCAATTTGCATGGAAATGTTTTTTGGAAAGCGCACATTGCAAGATTTGCGTCGGAGGGGAACATTGGTCCTGGACCATATGGTCCTGGAGCATAATTTCCGGGCCAAAATCTCTCATGGAAGCCAGAACTTGCACGTCGTTATAATACAGTACGCTCTGAGATAAACTCGGACATCTCTAGCCGCCGCACCACTTTTCAATTGCTTCCGCCGGCCTGTATACTCTGTATGCACCTGGTAGCTTGCCTTACCATGTCCGGATTAGTCCAATTACAACTCATGTTTACCCAATATGAAATTAACACCCACATCGCCGGTAGTAAACAGGAAGGTAATTATAATTGCATCAATCACACCCACAAATAACTAGTACCAAAATGGATCCCAAAAATTACATGAAACAAGAAAAAAATTATGCCAGGTGGGTCTAATATGCAAGAAAGATACTGAACAGAAGGAAAAAAGGACACTTTGTTCTGATAATTCTACCCTTCAACAGAAATATAATTCTTAAGTTGAACTATCCTTGCACAAAAAAGACTATAATACAATTGCATTGCATCTACTCTATGAGCTTCTTGGATTTGAAGTATCGTCTGAGGTAAAAGACCTGCCATGTTGCAAGACTAAGTAGGCACACCATGGAGAATATACTGAAGTATAACACTCGGGAATTAGTTGATTCTGTAAGATGAAGCAAAGAGAAAAGAAAGTAGTGTGACTAATTAACACTTTCTACTTTCAACAATTTTCTATATAAAGAGAAATTTTCTTGATATAGTGCTTTTATCTTCCTTGAGTCAGTGACGTCAGAGTGCAATGCAATAGTCGCAGCATTAAATGGTTGTTTCACGGCGCTGACGTACGCACTCACGCGTATAAAGCCGGTGCGAAAATATACACGCAAAACAACTGCCTAAATGCGTTGACGTCACTGACTCGAAGAATGGGGATTGCAAACTTCACATGTTAAAGGGGCATTTTGTTATGCTGTACTTTGTTCACCACCAAAAAAGGCACTGGCACATTTTCACAAATTATGAAATTTCTTCAATTTGCCCCAAATGATAGTCTAGGCCATAGGAAGAATAGAGATACATTTTACACATAAAAAACAACATACTCAAAAACAGATAGGGAAGTTAATAAGAGGTTAAAGACATCCAGGTAATTTGTAGGCTAAGTTTTCCATAACTTTAATCAACGAATGTGTATGTTACATGAATATCAGACTCGTACTCATTAATATCAAAACCACAAAGGTCACAGACCGGTCAAACATGGTGCATGCCCTGGGAAACATGCATACGGCGTGCGTTTTCTTGTTTTAAACACTGTTTCCGTCTTCTGCTGAATTAAGGTAGAAAGATCCTAATCAAACTAAATTCTTAATTTAAACATTTTTAATGTATTTTCATGCATAATATTAAATTATATGGGGAATTATGTGCAATCCGACACTTTCTGAATAGATTATGCAAATAAGAGATCAAATATGGCCACCAATGGTTGTCATTTTGAAGAAATTTTGATGCACTCCCCTGAACAAAGTGTACCATCTATCAACATAAAACTGGGTATTTAGGATAATTACACAATTTTCCTTGTACTGATGATTTAATTTTTTCTAATTCATGAGAAAAAAATATGAAAATTATGTGAATTTTGCAGCTCATTAATATGTTTAATGCTAATAACTTCAAATCAAGGTAGATTAAAAAAAATGTCAAACCACGATAAAAGCAGAGTCATCTAATAAACAAATGGCATTTTATTTGCAGTAATGAAACTGAAGATATTGTGCATCAAATATGACACATTGGTCCAAAAATAGAAAATAGAAACTGAGAAATAGGTGAAAATAGTTGTTCAGATACTCACTGTCAATTAACATCACCAGTGTTCTTGCAGCCATTACACTACTTTCCCTAACCCTAGATGTAAAAGAGGTTGTATTTGCCTGATTCCCTGGTCTGTATAGAACCGAGTGTTTATCATTTAATTTCTGTGAGTTTTTGCAAAATAACCAAACTAAGGTATAGAGACGTTGCTAAGGAAACAAACATTATTAAAATAGGGTAATTAGCATTTTAGATTTTTCATGGTTGAAATTACTAAAAACTGCACAAAACAGAAAATTGATTTAAGGAAAAAACATTTTTGATTAGGATCTTTCTACCTTAATGTCGTCGGCATTTTCAAATGTGCCAGTGTCTCTTTTTAACACCTAAAATCTATATTGAATAGTGTAATCAACTCCAAGCACCACTACCACTGCAGATGCAGTGTTTAATGTACATGTGGCGCAAGCTTGTGGCAAGAAGTGTGTAAAACAGAATTCATTTTGGGGCCAAAAAATTGCATCCCTATTCGCTAATTACGTTCAAATACTTTGCACCCCCCAATTTTATGAAATTTACCATTAAAAGACCCTCTCTTTGATAAATGTTTTCATGTTACCCCTCTTACAAACGTCTTTTGTATTTCCCCCATCAAATCCTCCATTCTTCCTACTTCAGCTAAGTCACTGAGATGAGGATATGGATCACAAAATGCCATTTTAACAATAGGTTTGTAAAATGTCAACTTATCAAATTACATTAAAGGTGCAACGAGAGTTTTCACATGCCAGGTGTCCCTAAAAAATCAAAGTACTGATTTTTGCCCTGATGTAAGTTTTCCATCAAAAACATCCCCCATCTAAAAATAATTAAGCTGAGAAATGTTTCTGCCTGATTTAAGGATATGAAGTTTCAACTTGATAGATTGGCCTTTGCCCCAAAACCCCATCTCTTAAAGTTCCGCAACAATATTTTCAGTCCGTTTTGATGTGAGAGCTAAAAACGTGATTTTGTATGCCCCATAGAGTACTTTGTAAAATTAATATTGGTCGACCAAAATAGGGCACATTTTTGCGCATACCTTCAAAATCAAACATCCTTTGGCCCTAAGATTTCACAGGATAATGAGAAAAACATTAACTTTCCTCTGATATGAAAATATTGGTCACTTCCGGTAAAATCTGTGATTTCCAGGTTTTTTTTTTTTTTTTTTTTTCGGACAATGGCCCTTTAACATGTGAGGGCATTGTCACATTGCCTATGGAATTTTAAATACAAACTGCAGCGCCCATATCAAATCTGTTGAGCATTAAATGTATCTCATGATTTGGCCCTCCTTCGGCCTGCAAGGGTCAAAATACTTTTGGGGGCTACAGGGGCTATTTGAGAGCAAAATTGTATTCAAAGGTGGATATGATGCACGATTAAAGGTGCTTGTTCTGATTTATGTGTATTGTGTTCTCTACTTGATATGAGAGCCTGGCACTTATGCCCCATCAAGTACCGTGGGAAACAAACTTGCGGTTTTGATTGTAGATGCAATAATGCATGTTGCAAAGCCCTATTCAATACTGTGCTAATATTGATGGTTAACCACTAAAATGGCGGTTTTGTTTATATCTTTGGAATGAAATGGATTTGAGGGCTCAAATTTCAGGACAACAATGAGAAAAATATGGCCTTCCATCTGATATCAAAATCGATACTACTTCCGGGTAAATTGGGGGGTCCCAAAGACGATCAGAACACGCACCTTTAAGAAAACGCATAAATAGAGTCCCTTTTTTTGTAACAGGCGATGTATGCGCGTACTATCATTACTATGATTAGGTATCAAAAGGTGGATATGATGCACGAACAAGAAAACACATAGAGTCCCTTTTTTCTAACAGGCGATGTATGCGCGTACATTGATTAGGTATCAAAAACAGCAAAATGTGGAAAAAGGGTAGTTTTTTCTTAACCCTGAAATTTCGATGTACATGTACATGTTTATGGTATGTAATACTCACATTAAGCAGATATCAAAATAACCAAAAATACTGTAAATCGAAAGCAAAGCAAGATAATAAAGGGTATAGTAATGACACAATGCATTTACTAGGGTATCAAAAACTGACAAGATATTCGTTTAGGGTATATATATAGTCGGTGGAAACTCTTGTTTAGGGGGTATTTTGTAAGTCCATGTTCACACATCATATCCACCTTTGAATACAAGTGCCCCCCCCCCCGGGTTTCTGACACATAATACTTACTTCTTCATAACTTTTAGCTTCTACACCTCTCTTTACATCCAGGAAAACTTTCCGTTCTACTCCCCTCATACCTAAGAACAAAAAGGAACGAAAAGTTTTTGTACAGGAATGATTTTCTTGACAATTATTAACAACCACGACCACTTAGAAATAGAAATTAAGAGTGCATCTAACCAAGTTTACAGGTCAGTTGCAAAAGCTATTTGCAAGCACACAAACTACATGGCCAATTTCTTCATGGTAGTTACCTCGCAGCTACCACCGAGTAGATACGGATTACCTGCTCACTAGACGAACACTCGCTGGCCAGGATTCTGTGTATTTTGCCGCATTGGTGGACAGCGGCTGTCTACACTGTCACAGAGTAGCTACGCGGTTACACCTGCTATGAGCACACATAGTATTTCTTATGACCAATTCTGTTTTTTATATATTTTTGGCATATAAGATTTGCATTTTTTTATTAAATGTGCACGAATACAGGGGTTTTGATGCTGCCCGATTTGAATTACATAATGATTTTCCTAAAAGAACGATAAAAAATGTTAAACAGAGTACAAGTGTAAAGCGCCCTCATTTCGTCCACCATCAAAATGACGTTCTAGTAACCCCGAGGTAACTGTGGTAGCTGCGGTGTCTACTCTGGTACTGACTACACCATTCATTATGTATCAAACTTTTCTCCACCTAGTGGGCAAATACAGTGTAGCCATTGGGGTAGGTACAGCCGAGTAGCCATATCACTGTATACCTAATAACTGTATTTTGCAAGCCCTGTCTTGCAGCCATTGCCTCGCAATTAGCCCAGTGTATATTTTGCAGTAGCTGCCGCAGTAGACATGATGTAGCTGCCGTACAGGCTACCACACAAGTAAGAAAGCGGCCGTGTATATCTTTGTCTGCTTTTGTTGGACTGGCTTACTCCCGGGGGCTTACTTGTTATATTATACATTTGGATAAGGAAAGCAAACAAAATGGTATTCTCATTTTGACACCTTTGACTTTTGCAGCTTGCACACCAACATGATGCCACTGATAACGTCTCTGGATCGATCTGATATGGATTGTAAGTGATAGCACAAAATCATCTCAATTATAGTGATGCAATACTCATGTATGGCATTTGTAACTGTGATTATTTGTGAATACATACAGTATTTGACCCTGCCTGATCTATGCAATTGGTGTTAATTGAGATAAAAAAAATATTATGGAATTTTTTTTTTAAATTTGGCAATTATGCATTTCCTGACTCGTATGTTTCCTTATCTTTTTTAAGCATTTTAAGTGGATCACATGTCAAGACATTAACAAATGAAATGATAACCGACACACGTTGCATAGCAATGTCTTTATAATGGATATAAGGAGCAAATGTTCAACTTGCAATGATGAATTCAACATGTTGGGAATGTGCCAATGCTTGTTCTTAAAAGGTAATTGATGCGATTCTAGCACATTGGTTTTTTTTTTTGTGGTTTAATTTGCTAGATTTCTTTGAGAAAAGCTCACTCTCAAGATTTCAGTTGATTCCAATCTTGCATTTTGAAGTTATGCGAAATTCAAAAGCAAATGTTAATGTCAGTGTCCCATACATCACATTCTAAAACTACAAAATTTCAAATTTGCTGCAGGGATGATTGAATGTGCATGCTAAATTTGGCATACATATAATACTAAAGGCTAACAGTTTAGATGATACAAAACCTTGAAGGACAAGGCTGTGGATCTTAAAATGCACCTTTTGGTTTACTGATTTTAATAGCCAACCCATTTTAAAGCTATATACCTGGGAAACTGGGGTAGAAGTGGCCCAGGTTTGCTTCAGCGGTTTCATTGTTTCAGCACAGTGAAACTGAACCATTGCTAAAGCAAGTGAGACAAGGCAATTCTGGCTGGAACCTGTCCTTGATTTCTAGCCATATCTCACTTCTAGGCTGTTTTTAAATGAAACTGTAACCCATTATCTTGTCTGCCCACAAAATCGTACTGGCTGCATGTCACAACAGGCCAATTTTTACCACTAAAATCCTTGGCATGCGAGGCCCAGGAAATTGCATAGCATGGGTGCAGGTAAAGAGTTAACTGAGAAGTATTTCAGATTCACTGTATATGGAGTATGGATTTAAATTTTTTCAAACTAGTTGACATTTGACAAAAGTGTCAGTTTAGCATGTGAGAATGTCTACAATTGCCTTGGTCTTTCCTCAACATACTGAATTCAAAAGCAAATTAGATCTATAATAAGATTCCAGTGTATGAGCAAAACTGCAGCTGTGATAAATAAATACCTTTTGATTCACACACAAATTTGTAACCTTTCAAACTTTTTATTCCAAAACTTGGATCACCACCTTCATATACTTTCCTGCAAATAGAAATATGTCACCAAACATTCACATGCAATCAATTGTCAATACACCCTACAAAACACAAATAAACAGACACACAAACACCCAACTCACCCATGGGTATTTTGGTTTGGACACATATTTCAAATGTGTCATAGTCATCTGTTGTGAAGGCAAACTTCCCGTCTTGGGCTTCTTCCTTTGTGTATAGTGTATGCCCTTTGGAATCCCCGACCTACAATGTTACACATACAGTGATGCGTGTGGTGGAGAGAGAGAACGTGTGATGAGAAAAAATGTGCATATGAGTCAAAAGATGACCATGGTTGAACTGAATGGAGATGATGAGGAGTGGTGCTATGAACTGGTACATTATCAGTATTTTAGGTACAAATTTGGACTTGTGTAAGGATTACTAGGGTGATGATGTAGTTTTGTAACTCATTTTGCTCTTGTTGAAATGTGCTTGGCCAGTTGTGAATTAATCATCACTTTCCAGTTGTATTTGAGGTGAATGGCTTTAAATCATTTGAATGTCTTCCACTGTACATGTAGTCATTTTGACATTTTCCAACTAAATTCACAATATTTTGTTTTTGTCCCCTCATTTTACAATAAATCTGAAATTGAGAGACAAAGGGTTATAATCATATACCCATGGGTATGTCAAATATAGTTATCATACCAGCCATGCTATTGCTCATAATAAATGAAGCAACCTACTGGTGACCACAGTATTCTACATCCAGCATGGTTCAGTCACGCAAATTGGTACAACTTTATTTTTCTTTCCTTCTTTCTATAATATATCCAGACAAAAGCACAAATGCCAATTTGAATCGATAGACTGGTTGTCATTTGTGAGGCATTGACTTCTATTTTATGAGCACATACATGTACTATATACCACAATATACCATGCAGTTTTCTTCTTGACAATTGCCCGTATACCACTGTTTAGCACAATTACTCTGCGAGGTATTTTATCATAAATGGTATTAAAAAAAGCCTTGTTAGCTAGCTAGTAGATTTTCTTCTCCCATGTTAGTAATTTCTACAGCTGAATTTCAATTACTGAAATGGAATCGAAAGGTGTCATTGTACTCCCATCAAAATCAGAATGAGCATGGAAAATCTAATGCATTTACATACAAGTTTCTTATAATCAATTTTAACATGATGGGTATTTAGATTTTAAATGTTCTTGTTCTACTGTTGAATGCCATATCAAATGCTCTGTAATAATAATGATAATAATAAATGTATTTGTGGACTTCAGGCAATTTTCACACACAAACCTAGTTTCAAAATATGCCCGGTTTTAAAGGCACTTAACAAAGACAACTACAAATTGAAGCATTCCAATTTTACTGATTTGGATAATAATTCTCTGAATAAAATATCATCCTTGAATTGATGTTGTATAAATGTGAATTTGGCAGAGGGCCCCTGATCAATACCGATTCTTGCATTCCAAAAAACCACAGCAAAATTGCAACTAACAGTTATATAGCCACAGCAGTTGTGACAAGCACAGGCATGCTCAGGATATTTGAAAGACTCTTTCACTCAAATTTCTGGTAAGAACTGAACCAAACACATATGCAAGGAATGGATGAGAGAGTGTAAATAAAGCTACTCAACCACCAAACAAAGTTTTCAACATATTAGCACATGCAAACACCAATAGTATAAACTTAATTACAAGTACCCAAATAATGATAAAGTACCAATTTCACAGCATTTACATAAAATGGTTACAAAAACATTCAAGCAAGCAGCTTGTTGAAACCATTCTTCCAGACTTACCTCCATGCATCATTTTTGTTGTGAAACATATTTCAAACACATCAAAATTATCGGATGTGAAGGCAAACTTGCCCTCTTTAGCTTCTTCTTTGGTGTCCAAAATGTGCTAGTCTAGGCGAGGGGTGCAAAATATAGCAACTATTGCTCAGAAAATGATAAAAGCATAAGACTTGGCACAATTAATCTTCAACCCGAGCTGATAATTTTCAGGGTTGGAGCCAAAATATACAACCTTTCCTTAGCAACGGTTTGCTAGGTAACGAAATTACCTTAGCAACGGCCTTTTTTGGAGCTGCCAACCCAAGCTGAATACCCCGCATTCTTTGGTACTACCCAACTAAACATCAACTGGTAACTTCTCTAGATTGACCCCAAACCAATCTGGGATTTCCCAAAAATTCAAAAAAATGGCCATTCACATTGCGACTAAGATGGTGGCCAAAATATAATATTTCCTTTTTAAATACATTATAAGACATATAAACGATAACAATCCTTTTGTTGTATGGAATGAATATGCCCTGATTCAAAAGTAATTACATATGAGTCCATTTTGTGTCCTTCACCATGTTTCAAATTCAAGATGTCATCCAAATTGGCCAACCAAAATATAATTTCCCTTAAATACACTACAGCAACGCGTTGCCATGTTCAAATTAATAATAACATTATTATGAAATAAATGTTTCAATCATATAACAAAATAACAAATATGTAAACATCAACCAAAAATTACAACAAAAAATACCTTTACAACACACCAAAAATAAATAGATTGGCCCTCAATTAGCATGGCATGGTGGGTGGTAGGATGTCTGGTTCTGCTATCTGGGGAGAACTAGCATGGTTTGATGGCAGACCCCTTGGGGGTAGGCTTTATGCATTGTAAGCATTGTTGGTTATGGGCATGTGTTGGCTAATTTGATCATTAAAATTTTTTGAACCCATTATCATGTCGACAGTGACAAAGCGACTGCTGCATCACGGCAATGATTTTCCACTTCATTAGGATTCCTTTGGGGAACTAACGCTTGGGAACCCGATTTTCCTGGCGTTCTGTCCCATTGAAAATATCAGTTTTTTTTGGCATAAAATCTTGTGTAAAAATTAAATATTTACCAACAATTTAGTTCCCCTGAAAAAGTATTTCAAAGTATGCTCTTTCTATTAAACGTTCTCATTGTTTTGCCAATTCAGTTATAATACGTTGGATGTAGTGCTTTTTTTCACTGAAAATGGCAGTTTTGTTTGCATAAAACCTATCATAAAAAAGTTAAATATCGTTCGAACAATTTATTTCAAAGTTGTGCTGTCTTCCTATTAAAACATTAAATAGTTTTTTATGATTCATCCCAGGCACTCGCGTTTATCATGTAAAAGATTTTAAAATTTCGCCTTTTTGGTCTACAATACTCAAATCGTATAAAAACATTGAAATTTTAGTACAGCTGTAGATTGTTGAAAAATAGATATGTTGGGATCCAAAGGATCCAAACGATTGTAAAGATCATAATGAATGCGTTTCTAAAAAAAGGTGCAACATATAGAACTTCACATTACTTGTGGACCACTCCTTCAATATTTGAAATGGTCCTTAAAATGATCAAACGGGCATTTTATCTTATTAAATGTCTAGGATTGTTGATTCAAATTGAATTCGGCAATTACATCCGTGTAATTTAGTGTGGCCTATTTACATATGTATGAAATATTGTTTTACAATATCTGCAGTGCCCAAAACATGTTCAAACACTTATATTGACCAAACACTCCCTTCTCTCCCCCCCCCCACCCCCATTCATGTTTAGGTCTGCAAATCTGTTTTCATTGGAAGAATTCCACAGTGATGGTGGGGGTGGGGATGTGGAGGGTGGGTGGGTAGGATATATACAACGGTGTGAACCTTTTTATACGAACACTTATTCGCCAGGTATAGTCATGGGTAATTCCTTTATATCTTTTCCTTGAGTTGCCTAGTGCACGGATGTGATGGGAATTAAAAAAAAACAAATTCCAACCAAGCACATACTCTATACTCTAGGCGATCTAAGTGATTGAGCTAACAACCGGGGTTGATGAAAACTTCATTTGTAAAAATACTCCAAAGCAATCCTTATTGATCTTTGTAATATACGTTACTTTCTGTCAATAAATTGTATGACTCAAAAAATTATTGTAATTAGAACCCAAGTCCAAACCATCTCTACCTCAGTCCAAGCCATTTCTTTTCAAAGAGCTATTTCTGTTTCAGGTACCAGGTCAAATAATATAAAAAGGGTGAATATTTAAGTTAAGTCCAACCGAGAACTAGCAATGATATTATTATCCATATCAATTAATTTTCGTGATAATAGTGCCAATAAAAAAAACATCAGTAACCCTTATAATGCATTTTATGAGTTTCTTTTATGTACCAAACGCCCCCCCGCTATTCCCTTAGAGTAAATCCCTTTTGAATGAATTCATTTGACCCGCTTCCGACTAGTAAACCCTTTTTTTTTTACTTTCTTAATTCCAAGTGAAATATTTTTTAGCCAAAATCTTCAATACATAAATTGTAAGTAAAACTCACGTTCATTCCAAAACTGGTGATTCAATTTGGGGAAGACAGAAATGCTTAAAGTTTCAAGAAGGGCAGGCTTCAGAAAAACAAAAAATCACCACCGGGGCTCGAAGTTGTTCCTCCCTCTCTGTATCCAGAAGCACTGTCCTTTCCCCGCTGAACCATGTGAGACACGAGTTACGTGTTTTGTTTCAATCTGATTTTATATAGAAATACATGTAGTGATTATTACCCTCTGTGACGGAATTCAATCACGTACCCTATAGAACTGTGTGCTCTGACTGACACGGTAATCCAAAATGAATATCGTAAGAATTTAGAAAGGATCAAGATTTTTTGGTTGCAATACCGTGAATAACCGTGCGTTTGGTTAACAATGACTACCATTTGCATTGTTTCCTCATTTTCCTTTATGATTACCTACCGTGGCAATAAAAAAACCGATTTAAATATTATTGGAATAGAATATAATATACATGGTGTATTAAAATTTTGCCAATTAATTGCGTACGGTGAAATGATTGTTTTACAAAAAAAAACAGCCATAATTTTTTACCATAACCACTGAAAAAGCTATTGCGCGATCCCTATGAACATAATTTTCGTGGCAATATTGTACGCTGGCACAAAACATATGTTCTGGTAGATTTGTTAAATAAAATCCTGTAACTTATTTTGGTAATATTGGCATGGTTTTTAAGTATTTTTCATAATTCATGACATTTCTGGTGCCCACCATGTTGATTGTATTTAAAATATGGTTGAAAAAGTCACAGATTCCCAATCTCAATTAATTTTTAATCCTAGTTTTGGTCCAAAGTTTGGTAATAAAATAGCCATATGCTTGAACAAAATATCATATAGATCCAGTCCTTTTTTTATTTTTACTCTGCAGAAAATTGTACCATAATTGGTAGAAGCAAATAAATCAAGGAAACCCTGAGCAGAAGTTTGATACAACAACAGCTTCGCTTCTAGAGCGTTGTACAAAATGTGATAATGTGCTGACAAAATGGCACAAACTGTGCAAGTAAAATCGGTTTAATTCAGGTCCCAGTCACTCCGCGGTTTTTCACATGTAAATTTTTAAATTTAAAAATGTAATTATATCAACCTTTTTTTATATCCCTAAAATCACTGAAATTTAACAATCCAGCTGTAGATTGTTTGAAAATAGAGATGTTGGCAATCCAAAGGGGTCCAAAACCATGAAAGGAATTCTAATGGACTCCCTGGTCAGCAGTCAAACCCTGAGAATGCACCTGTGAAAAAAGCCAGGTCGGATCCATCAGCAATTTTGGTCATCATGGCACTCTGTTCATCTTGATCAGTCTCATATCCTTAATGCAGAACATTGCCTATCCAAATCCTCATATGCATGAACAATGTCTCTTTTTCTTATAAGCTCGCAAAAACTCATTCCAACAAAGCATATAACACAGCATTAGAGATCCCGTCTTTAGGGACGTACTATTTACTCGTGAAATAACAACAACAAACTAATCCAACCACTCTGTATATACTTGGTAGATCACGCAGCCCGCACATCTTCAGGTGTTTTCATATTGTCTTACTCTCACTGTAGGATATCATCTCAGCTAAGCAATGTCTTTGCAATGTTTGTTCAAATAAGGTTCCTCGCTCCTGTTGGACCATCCACATTTTCTGTTAATGGACAGGGTTTTGCTGAGGCATCTTTTGTGATATTTTTGCTTCAATGGCAATAACGTCTCCTGCCACTTAATTTCGCGGAAATGCTCATATCAATGGTGGGTTTTTTGTGGCACATTTCTGCACGCGGAAATATACTTGAAATATGGAGACTTTATGGAAGTTCCTCTTTGTTTTCCGGTTTGGAACAAACAAACACAGGCATTTTGCTGCCTACAGGTATGGAGGTATGTGCGTCTTTGTCTTCTCTCCGATACTACGTGAAAACCGCTTAGAAAGTTTTGCTGTTTTAGTGTATTTGCGCTTCCGCTCTAGTATAAAAACCCTCTACCACTTTTTAAAATAAGTGCATGGTGTTAGCCACTTTGCACTTTGTTTGTTTATTAAATGTGGACTCAAATGCATTCCCGTGGTCCAAGCGTGCAATATACATTTGTATTGGCAGTGCGTGGAGTTAATTACATTGAAGGATTTCAGCTTTAGTTTTATAACCTGTGGATTTGGAGAAGGCATTGATAGTCCCGGGGAAATATGGAGTGGGCGATGAGAAAGAGAGGTATAAACCCGAGCAATGGATAGAGTGTGGTGATAAGTTTTGTATGAATGAAGCGAAAACAAGAGTTCTAGAATGAGGGTCCTGAGTTGTCTGAGGCATTTGAGGCGAGGTGGGTGTTGATGGAAGGTTCTGTACTGTTGCCGTTTGATATTTGTTGCAATTGTAATTGATGTGGTTACGGATAGTTCAAGACACAGTTTGAATGAGCGATAATGTTGTATACTGATGATTTGGTTTTGATTTGGTTTTTTTGTGACTTGTCGTGGGAGTAGGTAGACCATGTGTATATGCAGTGAGATGGGAAAAGAAATCAGTGTCATGTGGGAAATGGGTTCATGGGAATATGTCCAAGATGAAGAGGGAGGGTGACCCCAAGCTTTGCTACAGATTTTGTGTGCAAAGATGTGAGAAAATAGCTGAAGGCTGGTGGACAGGTGGAAATATTTTATGAGGTGGGCAATTGTGAAGGTATTTCTCGTACCTGTAGGATAAGTGGTAAATGTAATGGTGAATGCAAGGCAGCTATGACAGCTAGAGTAGGTTTGGATGAGGTGAAGTGCTAGGAATGTGGGGAGTTGTGCAGACATGGGAAAAGATCTCATTTGAAGATGAATAATGTGTATAGAGGTGGCTTCAAACTCAACCACAGGTTCCTCAGGTTCTTCCAGGTTTGAAAAGGTTTCCATTGTTACAAACAATAAACATGGTTACACACTCGCCATGAACCGCAAGTCAATTGGCAAGTTTGAGTTTTGAAACAACCGCCCAAGAGATGTGTAAGATCGGTGATGCTCTATGGGATGAGACGTGGGGGATTTTGAGGATGCGAGAGCGATGTTTAGTGTGGATGTTGATGGATAGGAAGAATACTGAATACTTGATGCAGATGTTTTGTGGGTTTTGGAAGAAGCGGTTGACCAGTTTGGCGAAGGGATGGTGTAACGTTGTTATGGCACGTGTCAGAGGGTGTTTTGAACCAATCCCATGTGCCTATACGGTACTGTAAACACAATGTCAGTACAGGGATAAACTGTTCGAAAAGCTTAAGAACCATGTCCCAAACATTTTCAATAATCATGCTAAAAATTGTCCTAAGTACAAAAAATTTGTGGGTAAAATGAGCATAAAACTCAGTGTTTTCTTGATGTGTTAGGAAGAGGATTTTGTTGGATCACAGAACCCTATTAGGTGAAATTTCCCGCACAAAACTGTTGCATTGTGGGATTGAATCATACAAACCCTGTGGCACCGCTGGGGAGGGATGGTGAGGCATCGTTTTTAAAAAGGGCCCTTAAGTTCGGGGTGGGTATTTCGAGGAGGAGGGGGGACGACCAAAGAATACGTGGAAGAAAGCAAGTGGAGGAGGTAGGAAGGGTTGGGTTGAGGATGAGATCGGAAGAGAGTAGAGAAGGGAGAGAAGAGGAGGAGGGAGGGGGTAAACGTATGTGGAGGGAAATACGGCCACCCTTGTTTTAACACGGGGGACAAACATTGGCGTAGCTAGGCTTTTTGTGATAATGGGGGAGGGGGCAGTGTCGCATCTGAACCGTGTGAAACGGGTGGGTCCAGGGTGCACTTCTATGCCACTGGGGACAAACCTAAATCTAGAAACTTGGATTTACGACTATCAGTGGATGTGTCATGTTCTTTGGTGTCCTACTGCCAAATGACCACATTTAACTCATTTGCCTGGTGGGTAGGTGAATGTGAATGGCTGCCAGTTTTGAAGCCGCCAGGGGTAGGATAGTTCATGCTGGTGAGGTTATTTGGTCAAGTACGCAGGGCTAGGGGTAGATAGGTTAGTTTACCATTATCACCTCTTCATCACCAAATAGAACTATCAATTAAATACTAACATATAAACAACAGTCCTAGATAATGAGGAATATGAATTAAAGAGATCGGCAATGGGCATTCATTCCCGCTACTCATTTGTGATTGCCATCAACAAAGATCACAGTAAAGAGGGACTTGCTCAGATGATGGCACAAACATGCAACTATGTTTAGCACTGATCTTGTAACAGAGTGAATTAGAGTCAAAGGATGTTTTTTTATAATAACATATATTATGTATTCATAAGAAATCATTGTCAACAGGCAATTTTCTACCGGTTGCTAATGAAACTCTGTGGCCAAGCAACTGCAATTTGGTCTTGTGTTTTGGAAAGTGCTTCACAATATTTTTATAGGAATTTGAGTTGTTGAGAACACTAAAATACATTCTAGGTCATTGCATATCATTGGTCCCATAGTCCATCCTATGTAACCGGTTGCTAAGACCATGTGTTGCACTAGCACCCGTTGCTAATACTATAGGGAGTTAAGTTTGGCTCCACCCCTGAAAATGTTTAGACTTTGTTCCATCTGTTTGCCAAGTTTCCATGCTTTTATCATGATCTACAAACATTCTTTTCAAACCCCTCGCCTAGACTATGCCCTTTGGTATCCGTAACCTAAGAACATGAAATGCGCCTACTTGTGGGTTATTAAAGAACTTCTGTGCTATAAAACGAGATTTACATCAAATACCTAACAATCTCATCCCCCATTCATTTTGATTTAAAAAACAATTTCCGGCACAACCATGAAAAACAATTTACTTTGCTTTATAGTGGGATTATGGTACTGACATCATTGTAAACTATTCATCAAACATTTTAGCAATTATATAAAAAAAAAAACACTTCAAAACTGTTTTGAAAATTGAAAGTGACTGGATGGATGAGAATGTACTTACTTTTCTAAATGTTTTCATTCAGCAACAGCATTCATAATTAGATTTTGGCTGACTCAATTTGAAAACAAGCACTCTTCTAAATCCAAATTGATATCAGCATTTAAATAGCTAAGAAGATTCTTCTTTCATTCTTATAACATAAACTCACTTGGAAAGGAACGCATATTTTACTTGTTTTACCCCTCTAGTGCCTATTGGGCACTTTGCAAGGCTTGAAATAAGCCGGGGCACGGGAATTTTATCCCTGCTAAAAGGCAAAATTATGC
The DNA here is from genome assembly GCA_023653785.1 of Ophioderma brevispina. Classification (NCBI taxonomy): domain Eukaryota; kingdom Metazoa; phylum Echinodermata; class Ophiuroidea; order Amphilepidida; family Ophiodermatidae; genus Ophioderma; species Ophioderma brevispina. The sequence goes on along the minus strand of JAMKCH010011780.1, from coordinate 29,284 downwards.
CCCTGGTTCTGAAACAAAACTGTGTAAATTTTGTATACCCAGGGGCAATAAAGTTAAAACACCAAAAATTGCTCCTGGATCTGAAATCCTTATTTCAACCCTGGCACTTTGTTAAATAAAAACTGAAAACAACAAAACCAGAACCCACCTTTCCTTGTCACAACTAGGTTCATTTAGAAACTGTCATCACTGTTAGGTTCATTTTATATGGTGCGGGCGGCGAATCGCGGACATCTGATTTTGGTGATCTCTTGAACGAAGAGGTAATGCCCCAGCCAGCACTTATCCATCAATTCCACTTTTTTTCACTAAATCCCAGCTGGCACTTATCGTCATTTAAAAACTGTGATTGCTGATACATGTAAGTGCTGCTCAGAAGGGTTAGGCTAAGGTTCATAATTAACATGGCCACTTGTCATTATATAAGAACAGGATGCGGTTAGTTTTATAAATCACATCATGGGTACAATTTTTCAACCATTTTCATTTGTTTATATTTTTAGGAGTTAGTAAAGGAATTTAGCGCTAAATGACAACACATCAACTTATAGACTCTACTTTTTAGTCTGGCTATTGTTTGTAGAGGCCTACTGCACTCTGGCCCGGAAAGTGGCGTACTTGACTAATGGACCTAACGGGAGGCCAAAATTTGCCCAAGTTGTCCTGGCGACCTACTCCGTCCAGCAAGTGCTTTTAATTATTGCACAAATAGGGCAAAGGCTATGTACACTGGGGGCATGTATGGCATCTGGTTGTTAGCTACCCCCGGCGGCCATTGCTCACATGTGTCCAAAAAAAAAAGCTCTGCCCGGTGGCCGGGTGATTTTAATTGACCCCATTGGCAAGAATTTTGTAATGTGCCACCACCCAGTATGAATTCGACAACCTCGTGGAATAACTGCAAGTTGATGTAGTGGAAGAATACTGAATTCAAATCCCCCATCAAAGTACAGTGGCCCGCTAGAGGATTTACATTTTACTGTTTTATGAATCAAGTTTTTACACAAATGCAGAAGAAGTCAATCTACATCCTTGATAAAATAATTGACAGAATGCAACACAAGCACGCATGGACTACCTAAGCCAATGGTGTACATCGCACCTTGTTTCGCGATCCTGTAATTGATCAGAGTATTCACCAACTCCGCCACATGTCATACTGTGGAGCTAGTTTAATTTCGCTTGAATTGAGGTGTGTGCGTAACTGCGTATCTCCTGTCCAATAGTCCCGACTGGTAACAGTTCATGTAGTTCAGTTTCGATATTTTGTGACTTACATAACTTGATGATTGTTATCAATTACCTAAAACTTTGGAAAAAAGTTTGTCCTATTATTACAATGTGCAGTTAATTGACCCTAAAAAGCTTTAACATAACTTCAAAGTTAATAATGCATTCAAACAAACGGAGATACCAGCATTTTTATCCTGATTTTCTAAAAACCAGGTGTCTTGATTACGATTATTTATATAGACCAGCCCTTGGGCCATCTGAAAAGCAAAGTTCTAAAAGTGTCGTGAGCGGTGGAGCGGACGTCAGAGGTTAAAATTACCTCTAATTTGCATTGTTCCCACCAATAATAGCTTATTCTTAGTGCTACTGGTCACATAACAAACAATTGGGTATCATTTAAAGAGAATAAAATTTTTTATTCGATTATATCAATTTTGCTGCTCTTAAATATTGAAGCGTAGCTATTTAAAAGGCCCACAAAGTGATGATTTTTTCAACTTTTTGCTATTTTTGCCTTACACCCCAAAATGCTGAATATAAAAATGAAAAATTTTGTACCATGAAGCTGTCAATATTTTTTTTCCTTCATATTTTCCCAAATTTGGACCCCATATATATACACTTACCCTGAAGAAAAAAAATGTTTCCCTTCTATAGTTTTTGCGTAAGGTATTTGAAGTTGACCAACTCAATTTCCGTGTTTTAATTTAAACCAATTTTGCTACTTTTTTGGGCTGTTGTGCCTTGACAACATATAATTGATCGTTATATGAAACCCTTCGAAAAGGTTGTAAATCTATCATTCAGGTTCAATATGATTAATGGTTCTTAAGTAAATAAAAAAATGGTTCTTCAGAGGCACCCATCAGAACCTTTTTGGCCTCGGTAGAAACCTTAAAATTGTATTCAAATGGGGTCTAAAATGTGTTGAGGAAAGCCTCATTGAAGTACCTTAACTGCCAAGAAATTACAGCCCTTTGAAGAACCATTCGTTCTAAAAGCAAATGGCTCTGAAAGGTGTCTGAAGATATTAAGGACTATTTTTTAGAGGCAAAGTTCTCCGCGTGTAAACACATGATAATGGTTTCACAGAATGGTTTGTCCGATCATTGCTAGGTATCATCACTTTTTCTTTGTTTTTTGTAGGCATATTTGCGGCCCCCGATTGCCGAACTTGGGGCTTGGGAACTGATTTGGGGTCTCTCAAAGCAAGCTTTTACAGAATGAAAGTTTGGAGGAAATTTGGTGGCCGGTTTTGGAACGTAAAATTTCAGGCTACATTTAGGCTTCAAAAGCAAACATTTTTTTCAAAAAAATTCATAATAACAAACACGACAATTAAGGTGTGTTGGTGATGGTCTTGTGAACTGCTGGGGAGACGCAAAATGGGGTCTAAAGGGCCGCCATATAACACTTCCCTATTCAATGTCCCCCGGGGGAAACCATACAGTCAACAGCATGCAATATTCATTCAATACTTATACCTACTGACATCCCTCAAGGGTGTCTCGAGTCAATCCCCAATGCAACAGTTTTTGGAATTTCACCTCAATAGGGTCCCCAAAAATCCACATTTTTAATAACACATAATAGCCCAAAAGCGTTTGTGACTTAGGAAATTTGGTGTGGTTCTTAAACTTTTGGCACACTTTTTATCCCTAGTAATGACATGTTTTGTACAGTAGAGTCCAGGCACATTGCATTGCATTGTGGGATGATTCATCAAACCACCCTCTGAACTCACTTGTACTACAGTTACCCTAACTGCATACCTGGATCTTTCCAGATTGGCCATTTCGTCATCTTCACTCTCTAAATGTAAACGAGTGAAAATTCACATCCCTAAGAGTGAAACTGTTTTTAAACCACTCCAAACTGAGTGGATTGTACTCTAAAGGGTGATTCCCCTCAAAAGATTGAACTCACTCCAAAAAGAGTGGATTTCCACTCGTTTTCATGTGTTGTTCCTTCATTTCACTCCTCAAAAGTGTTGTCCTTCGTTAAAAAAACTCCGCAACACAGTGGAAATATCCACTCTTTTTGGGAGTGATTTTTATTACTCTTTTTGAGTTGGAAAATTTCACTCTTTTTAAGTACAAACCCCTCATTTTTGAGTGGTTTTAGAGAGTTTACTCTTTTTTGGACTGAAATTTTCACTCGTTTACAATTTAGAGAGTACACTATCTTCGTCAGTAGAAATGAATGCATACTTACTTGAAGATCATCGCATTTGACTGCACATCTTGAGCCACGGAACACAAATTGATAATTGCTGGGGGGTTGTCGTCTTCGAAAACTTCCCATGCCATTGTTTCTCATTCAAGATCCCATATGATTAGCACTTATATTTCTACACCTACCAATCCATACATTGTAACATATTTCACCACTCTTTGAAGTTTTGCATGATGCTGTTTTACACTGTGGGAAACAGGCGGATCTGTGATTTGATGGTTATAAGTAGGATTTTGACTCATATCCCTGGGGGCATAATTTGAAATGACATATCTAACATCATTCACATTATGCAACTTAAAATTCCTATATTGAGCAGAGTAAGTTTTCAAAGGTATCAGACACATCTTCATCAACATTTAGAGCCCCGTCATGACTAACTTATGATCATATTGCTAGCATGTTTTGCCATATTCTGCGGTAATAAGACATTCGGTGAATGCAGCATAATACTGTTTTCCAAAGACGAGCTGTCAATAGTAAGGCCTACATCTGGTGTTTGCCGATGCTGTTCCTAAGTTTAATTCGAATTGCCTGTATTTAGCTGTATGAATGCATAGGTATTACTGGGTGGCTGTTGGGCATTCTCAGTAATGAGTTTTACATGAACGGGTGTGCGTGTCCACTTTCATGATGGTACATCTCAAGCTGCAGCAAACTTTAAGTCTTCACAACTTCGTAGATATAGCAGACCCAATTCGAAACAGGAGTATGTCTCCCTCTTCAGTTTTTAGGTAAAGTGTGATTTGCTAGTGCTGAAATACTCATCCTCTGCCATTCCGACCACGAAAACTGAGAATGTTGTCTTGAAAGGACGCTGATAACTAACACTTGTGGAAATTTGAAGGCCTATTTTGTCTGCACCCTTGTGGTCTCCCCGGGACTACCCTTGACAGATCTAATATGATTGAAGGCGCATCAGCCCTGTCGCATACGATGGTGTACTGAATTGCAAAGTGGCATGTTCGTTCCAATATAATTTATCACACAATCCAATAGTGGAGGCAATGGTGATACTATTCTGGACAAAAAACTCAGATACACGTCACCGCGACATAAGCTTTTTGATGGTCTTTCTCGTAATAATATTATTCCTATTCCTCCAGCTCATCAAGGTTGACTGTATCATGACAGAAGTTTTTCACTTTATATGCTTGATGGCTTTTCAAAGCGTTGCATAATTTTCTTTTCATGCATCGTGAAATTCCTGCACACCCTCAGCTCCTTGTGGTGCAGGGCAAAATAACCTTAGACTTCTACAAGTGCTTGTTATCAGCGTCCTTCAAGACAGCGTTTCCCAGGTTTTCATTGCTCGGGAATGTCAAGTAGGTGAGTATGTTTCAGCAAGGAATTGCGTCACTGTATCATACCTAGCCCCTGACAAGGCCTGCTATATCATCAAAGTTTTAAATTGGTACGATAGGGTCGAGCCGTGGGGTGGGCGTGCTTTATTATATTGAAGGTCCTGCTTTGTAATGTTGAAGGTCGCTTGGTCATGTTTAAATTTGGTGGCTGTTATGTAGTGGTTGGTTGTGGTTAGGGAGCGGTGGACTACTATTGTCAACTGCACTGGTTATCTGCATTACTTCTATATTATATTGTTTTGGAAATCCGCTGATGTATCTTGGTCCCTTTAACCCCCCCCCCCCTCTAAACCAAAAAGGTCCCCTTCTGGAAAATCCGCAACCCCCCCAAATGAATTCCTGGCTACGGCCTGGGTAGGAAGATGACAAGACAAGAGCCTTGCTTATCCAATATCTGCACGAGAAACCGATAGTTAAGAATACAGGTTTCACACCTCTAGGTATAGGGGCGCCTATACTCTCCGTACAAAATACCATCAAGAAACTTACATTTCTTCGATATCTGCGACTGGTAGTGTTAATGTAAGGTTTTTCTCAGAAGATCTTGGTATGTAGTCTTCTAATCATGGAATTGCAAAGGGTTGTGCCAGCGGTAAACCTTCGCCCTCTCCCTCTTTCTATTTTTCCATCTTTCTTTTTTCTCTTCTTTCTTCCCTCTTCCTTTCCCCTTTCTTCTCAACCTATTTTTTGTTCTCGTTTTCTCTTCCCTTTTTCCATTCACCATTTTTTTGCTCCCCTTTGCCCTATTTTGTGTCTGTGTGTTGGAGAGGGGGGGAGTGCTCATGTGATTGTAAATTGAATGTTGACGACTAAATAATTTGATTGATGATTTTCATTTACCAATAAAAGTGGTGCAATTGAATAAAATCCAAAGATTTTCTTTTCAAGTGAAACTAAATAATGTTGTTTAATCTCGATGATTAATAGCAAACTTTTCTTTTAGACTTTTTTCGAAAACATATTTTTGGAAATATTAATAAAAAAGGACATCAAGTTAATTGAACTGACATTAGCTGAAAATTGCAATCATTTTGGGCAAATCCGAACCTTTTTTTGGGGTGGGGGGGGGGTCAACTTACAGATGCCACGAAGGTGAATCTACACTTGGCTCAATTCTGCGGCCGTTGCTGGGTCTATATCCTGAAGACTTTCTGACTTTCTTTTTCTGCTCATGTATGGACACCTTGCAGGCAGGTGAATGCTACGCCGTTTTCAGCACATATGCACCCAGGGATCTGAAGGGAAACCTATGTTGTTTTTGTTTATACACAAAAACCTTAGCCCTCTAAAGAGAGCTCGTTAATGGTTGAATGAACCAGAATGTCTTTAGACCCTTTTTTTTTTCAAACCATTTTGCCTTTGAAACCATTATGGATTTTTCAAAGGGTGATTTCTGGCGGTTTAAAGAGCAAGTTTTAATCGGAGTTGAACCTTCACCAACTGCGATTGTGGAGAGCCACAAATTGTTAGCTACATCATAGATGACTGTTTGGTCTACACGTCCTCCAAGAGGAATCCAGGCCGAGATAAACCTGATATGAACTTCAGCTGGTAAAGACTGATCTTCCACTGTAATTTTTGGACTTTGCACGCACGCACGAATGAAAGAGAAAGGGGACTTTCAAAGAACTTTCTTCCAATTTTAATGGTTTCTTAGAAACCAGAATGTCTTCAGAGAGGTACTTCATAGCGCTTTCCTCAAAATTTTAGAACCATTTCAACCCGTTTAAGGTCCTATAGACCCCCAAAAAGTTCTGATCGGGAGCCCTAAAACCATTTTTATTCATAAGACCATTAATCCATATTAACCTGACTGACAAATTTACAACAACTTTTTTTTCGAAGGGTGCATATAACGATCAATTATTGTTGTCAGGGGCAACAGCCAAAAATAGCAAAATTGGTAAAAATACATATTGAGTTGGGTCACTTAAAATACACCATTATGCTAACTATAGAAGGGAAAACATTTTTTTCCTCAGGTGTAAGTAGCAAAATGTTTGAAAACAATCATCACTTTTTGGCCTATACTGCTAACATGTTCAATTTATAGCGCAAATAAATGATAGCATCGAATAGATAATTTTATATTCCTCTTTAAAATGATCCAAATTAATTGTTATGTTTACTTTTATTTGTGAGTCAGTAGCACAAAGAATAGCTATATTGGTGAAGAACCTGCAAATTTAGGGTCAATTGAACCTCTGACATACGCCACCAAAAACCGCTCGCGACACGTACATACTTTTTATTCTTTTGTCAGATGGCCCAAGGAATGTCCTATACAAATATCATAACAGGACACCTGGTAAAAATCGGATTCAATTGGCTGTATCTGATCCCCGGTCTAAAACAAAGCTGAGTCGGGCCATAAAAACTTACGGTACACTGCTAGTCCTGTCCCCAACCCTTGGTATTTGCTCTTTTTTGCCAACGGTTTGACATCGCCATTTGCGGGGGAGAGCCTCGGATTGGCAACACTAGCAATGTTCAATCAACCTTTGATTCTTTCTTTACATTGCCTTGCAATAGGTGAATGCAATTAACACGCATCTATTCCAGTCGGGGAAAGCGCTCAATCGGCGGGCGATCTCAGTTGCCTGAAGCATAAAAGCACAAATCCTGTGTTTGGGCAATGTTGACAAAATGACCGTAAATGTCATTGGTCAACATTGTGCTGGTTTTTTTTGTTTTGCTTGCTTGTTTTTTAAATTACGGATGAAGACAGTAGATTTCCAGATCAAGGAAAGTACATTAAGAAAAGAAAATAAAACAATATATTAATTGTTTATAGAACTTTTATTTGACTAAGAAACACATCCTGTATTAAGATAACAATTAGCACTGATTAACTGATTTGGAGCAAATTTATCCATTTATGGATTTAGGGGAAACAGGGATGGAACGTGGCAAATATGGTGTCCCACAAGACTACTTCAGAAATTAGTCAGGTTCCTTATGTAATTTTGTTGGGCTTTTTTATGGGGAATTAGGAAACATACATTTTCTGAAAGCTTTATGGGTTTCACCAAATAGAAACAATGTTTGCATTTTTTAATTCCCCTATGGCGCCATTTTGGATTTCAAATGGCCGCCAATTTTTTGCTCATATCTCATTCGAACTCGTATAAGCTGCTTCTGGTGTCAACCCACGTTTGTAAGGGTCAAGGAATCCTCCAAATAGGATCCTTGATAAAACAACACCATATCATTTTGTTGTGGCGGCCATATGTAAATTTCAACAATGGCCGCTAAATAAAGTCGCTTTTGCCCTTATCCCAGTTTCTGAGATTTGTACGAGGCATCAATTCCAGTGTTTATCTCCATTTTTCCATGGTCTGAAATTCAATAAATTTTTGATAGAAACATTAGATGACTTGGTTATGGGCCGCCATCTAAAATTTCAAAATGGCGCATATAGGCATGTAGTATTTACAGCCAGTGTTGCCTTGTCAAAAATGCGATAAATGTGCATATTGAAGTCTTGGTATGTCTGTTACTTGCCTATAGGAACTATTATCTGGTAAATTTTCGTTTTCCAACAAGCTCAAAATTTAAGTGGTGCCAATAGGCCACCATAAATAAATCTTGTAAAACTTTTTTTAAATTACCATCGATCCCCTTTTTTTATATTTTTAGTTACATCATCCAGAAAGTATAATAAATTGTAATCTATAATCTTGATCTATTAGGTCTTTGACAATTAAAAGTCCATCTGATAATATTGGCTTCGTCAGCATGCTCCATTTCAAGATGGGGGTCATATTGCCATCACAAAGATTCTTTAAACTCTGAATTGCCATACCTTTTTGTAATATTTGGTATATCATCGATAAATGTAAGTTACACATACAATACAATACCACATGCATCATTTTGATTAATGCCCTTTTAATAAGGCTAAAAGACATTTACAATAAAACAAATAAAAGGATTTCTGTTTGGCCAAACACTATAATATGAGATATTTAAGAGTAATAAACCTTGAGGTAAACACATCTCTAATCTATAGTATAGAGGAACCATTAGCCCATAAAATACAATTACATGAGACAATATATGCCAATTTTTAATGACATGCTCACCCTTTGGAAATGGATGAAATTTCACTACTTTTCACTGCTTTGAAGTAACGATGACTGGAGTGGCGAACAGAGATGGGTTCCATAGGCTAGGGCTACATTGCTAAAAGCCCTGTCACCCACTTGAGGAACAGTTGGGAGGAGCATGGTGTCATCTTCACCCCGCAAGACTGACCTGCCAGGAATGTAACAAAGAGAGGTATTTGGACAAGTCTGATGACAATTGTCCCGATAATACCGCTTGATAGAGCTAAGCTCATAGAACAACACGCACATAGAAGAGCTATTTGATGAGTAGTTGTTGTTCTTCTGTCCTTCTTTGTTTAGCCACTATGAAACTTCGCCGTTGAAGCTATTGTGATAATTCGTTCACTGATCCGCTAATCTTTCCAGCAGTCCTTAAAATGTCTGGACTTATCCGCAATGTTGGTTAGTATTAATGATGGCCGGGGACTCGGGCTACAAACATCATTAATGAGCACTATATAGCGTACCGTTGTGTAGACATCTCCCGATCGGGGCTCCTTCAACCAGGTGGGCATTCAGTAACAGTCAAAATTTTAAAGGGTTGAATCTATGCATAATGGAAAAGCCACAGGTTATATACAACCAATGCAAGTCAAATATGGTACGAGTATAAAGGTTAACCCTTCAGATTTGCCATAAAAAATGTCGGTTATTAATAAAATGTTTGAAAGATGATTAGAAGGAAATAGTTCGAAATATACTTGTCAAACTGTAGCTATCAAGGCCAAAGAGAGAAAAGATGGATACGGAACGATGCAGTAACTCCTCTAAACTTCACTCATATTCCGATTTTTTGACGCTGAAAGTAGCCATCAATGATATAATGGTTTTATTTGCTACACCTATCCTTACGATTGCAAAATTTATGTCAGCTTCTACACATGTAACTACAAATTTCCAATGATATCAACAACCTGTCTGTTTTTCAAATATTCTGACGTCATGCACGTCATTTAATGAGGGGCGTACCCTCAATCGGCGAACTGTCCTACACAACAATCCTCAACAACAACAGTTTTTCTAAGTGGTAGAGTATGGATTGGCCTATTATGGGGCCTTTGCCCATCTAAAATATATACCCAGTGTGTCCCAAAAAAACGTAACACTTGGTGTCAGCCGTCATAAGTTTTGAACAAAAGCAGTGACTACTATTTTTGGTTGTAAGGTAAGATGGGACTGTTTAGCTAATGTCCCTGAAAAGTTCATAAAGGTAAAGTCAACATGTTTTTAAAGATATGACCCCAGAAATCAAGTAACCTGCAGGACCAACTTTTAACAAAATTGAGGAGCTATTAACTACAATAACGGCACTGTACGTTTTGCCCCCAGAAACCCACCATATGAATCTATAGGCCAACCACATTTTCCTTGTTTTTTTTAAAGACATTTTACTTTTTTTATTTATATTAACATATGAATATTCCATTGTCATAACAGCTATAAACATTGCATTTTAACACCTTATGAAAGATTGAATTAGGACTGTATGATCAACAAACTCCTCGTATAGCTTTGTATTGTCCAAAATTATACAGACAGCATTGGATTAGATCTAATCATTCATCATCTCATTTTGTGACGGCACACTAAGATTACTATCTTAAATCTTAACCCAAAATTTATGACAGATGAAATACTGATATTGTTATTGAGTTTTTGGTGTTGAAAACATTATTTTGAAACAATTCTCAACATAAAGTTGATAATGTGACATTTTCAGTAACAAGCAATTTGCAGAGCGCAACGTATTTATCATTGTATGTAATGTTGAGTTTTATATCGTACTTTAAATGTTTTTTTTATCACAATAAATTCATGTTTTAATCTTATCAGTTAAATAATAATTATGTGAATTCAGTTTTTGTTCCCCAGTAGAGACTTTTGTTGCAAGAATTTGGAAAGTAATGTTGATTAGCCAATCATATTGTATTTGGGCCATTCTGTTCTTCATTGCCTGATACACCAATGGGGGATGGAGGACTGTTCTTCATTGCCCAGTCTGTGGTTACCAGCTCCTAATTTTTTGTAAATGAGTCCCTGCGATTACTTGATGTTGGTGTCATACCTTAAAAAATATTAACTATCACTATGAATTTTTTCAGGGATGTTAGCTAACACTGCCTCTCTTAATTACTATAACGAAGAGATCACCATGATGGTTCTGTTCAATTATTGCGGTTGACACCAAGTGTTTTTGCTTTTTTGGGGGCACACGTATACGTATTTTTGTTTTGTTAACATTCTCGCAATTCAAGGTGGTAACGCCGTTCGAGTTTAACCTACAAATGTTCCTACATCTGTCAAGATAATCATAAATATATATTTGGTTTATAGCATCAAAAAATCATTAGGAACAGAATTGCGATAATATGGCCCTGGCTATTAGAAAGCCACAATTGGCAGCTTTGTTTTCCTAACAACATTCATGATATGGCCACCTTCAAACACCCAAAACAACTTATATTGTCGGTTACATATTTAGTTTTATCATCATAAAGGTTAGCAGAAAAAGTGAAACTAAAGTACAAAAATAATGGTCTTTCCCATTAGAAATTAATCTGTCATTTTGTTTTCAACATGCTCACATCTCAAAATGGCCCCCCTTCAAAACCTTTAAAAATAATTGGCCATATACCTAGGTCTATCATCCAAGAACTTTTTAACAGGTGTAAATTAAAGTATGGTGCGAATATATGTCTTTGACTATGGAAAACTCATATTTTTTCATTCATTAAACATTCTTAAAATCCAAGATGGCGCCAAATGGCCAGATTACAAGATCTTTGAACGAAAAATGTTTGTGTCATAACATACAAATAGAATGACATACAATATTTTGTCTTTCACTACTTCTTACTAAACTGTTCGAAATCATGATCTGTTTTTTTCTCTTTGTTTTAAACTTGTGCATAACTCAATATGTGGCAAATATGGCATCTTTTCAGGATCTTTAAAAGCTTAAACTGGCCATATATTTGTAAAGTGTATTGACCCCCATCTTAAACATCCTTAACCAAATAAAATGCCAAATATGACTTTCTAATGTTTACAAGATATATCTCGTACTTTTTTATACACTTTTATCGTACACTTCATACCAGATTCAAATTGGAATAGATCTAAGACACGCTATCGATTTAATTTGTTTTGGATCCACCAGAATGACTCAAAATATTTAAAATTTGCCAGGAACAGGTTACAGTGAGAATAAGTCTGTAGAATATCCATAAGTTATTTTTCGAAACTGAATGAAAAAGTGATAGAAAACCAAGAAAACAGCAGTATCAAAGATATGACCCCCATTCAATATGTGTTGTAGTAATGGTCTCGTTTACGGACAGTTATGTTTAAAATAGCGATTTTGTCATTATTAGGGGGCTTTGGTCCATCACTGCCGGTAGAATTAGGATACAATACTCGTATAAACATGACAAAAAAAAATGTTTTTGATGATTTTTTGATCTTCTGATTGATTAGCAAAAACACTGATAGTGCCGTTAAGTCGATATAAAAAACTGGGTGTATTATGATAGTTAAGTTTTACATTTCAGCCTTATTTACAACTTACCGCACATGAAACTTTGACCTTGTATTGTGACATTTGAACTAGTCAACAACTGAGGGATCCATGATGCACCTTTGACACAAGTTTGGTTGAAACCCATCAAAGTATCATTTAATCTTGTTCACAACCGACAACAACATCATCAACAGGGACTACAACAACATCATCATCAACAAACAACAAACATCATCATCAACAAACAACAAAGTGACAAAGTGATCCTATGCAAAGGCAGGCGACACAACCCCGACATTATCTACCCTACAACTTGGGTTGCTTTGCTTTTTCTTAATTAGGCAAGGACCAGTCACTGTGGGAAATACAACCAGTTCATGTGGGACAATGCTCGGTATGGGACCATTTCTCAGTGGCATGGCCAGGATTGTGTTGATGGGCCACGGATTCTGAAAATACCGGAACATGAATTTTCATGGGTGGATGGACCAAGGACAAAAACACACCTTCAACAATTTACTCATGTATTAAACAATTGTTATAAAGCTCGGCATTCTGGGAATGCTTGTTTTCATCCAGTGAACCATTCTCCAGTTCCTCACTATTTCTCTAATTTGGTAGTTGTTTTGTTCATTGGTTTTTTACTTGCACTAAGTTACTAAAGAAATGTTTTGGGTTATATTTTGGTGGACAAATTATGACAACAATGCCTCTAATTTCCTATTAAGAGTAGGCTTTGTGAGAGTATTGTCAATATTGACAAATAAATAAATGCTACGCATGCACATTGCTGTCTTCAGTAGATAGCTTTGCTAGAATAGTAATACGAAATATATGGTAACATGCACATTGCTGTATTTATGTAGATAATAATATTGAAATATATGGTTACACATGCACATAGCTGTCTTTAGTAGATAGCTTTGCTAGAAAATTGAAATATATGGTACACATGAACATTGCTGTCTTCAGTTGATAGATTGTACTAGTAAAATATTGGAAATATATGTAACACAGCACATTGCGTCTTCAGTAGATAGCTTTGTTTAGTAAGATTGAAATATATGGTACATATGCACATTGCTGTCTTCAGGAGATAGCTTTTGTGAAGTAAGATTGAATGACATCTATGGTGACCCACATTAGCACATTTCTGTCTTCAGTAGATAGCTTGCTAGTAATATTGGAAATCGATGTTACACATGCACATTGCTGTCTTCAGTAGATGCTTTTTTTTAGTAATATTGAAATATATGGGACACGTGCACATTGCTGTCTTCAGTAATTAGCTTTTGTTAGAATAGTGAAATATATGGTATACATGCACATTGCTGTTTTCAGGTAGATAGCTGTTTTGTTAATAATATTGAATATAGGGTACACATGCAGCATTTGCTGTCCTCAGTAGATAGCTTTTGTTAAATATTGAAATATATGGTACACAGCTATTGCTTGTTTGTCTTCAGCGATAGCTTTTATTAGTAAACTTGAAATATATGGACACATGCAAAGATGTCTGCAGTAGTAGATAGGGGCTTTTGCTAGAATATTGAAATATGTGGTGCACATGCACATTGCTGTCTTCATTAGAAGCTTTTGTTATAATATGAAAAAATATGGTACACTAGGCCACATTGCTGTCTCAGTAGATAGCTGTTAATTGAAATATATGGTACACATTGCTATTTTTGGGCTTGTCTTCAGTAGATAGCTTTTATGTAAATGAAATTACAGTATATGGTACACATGCAAATGCGGTCTTCAGTAGATAGCTTGGTTAGTTAATATTGAAATATGTGGTACACATGCACATTACTGTCTTCATGTAGTAGAGCTTTTGTTAGAATATTGACAAATATAATGGTTAACATGCCACATTGTCGTCTTCAGTAGATAGATTTGGGTAGCTAATATGGTTGAAATCTATGGTACCACTATAAACATTTCTGTCTTCAGTAGATAGCTGTTGCTAGTAATATTGAAAAATCTATGGTACACGTGCACATTGCTGTCTTCAGTAGATTAGCTTTTACTAGTAATATTGAAATATATGGACACATTGCACATGCTGTCTTCCGTAGATAGCTTTTGCTAGTAAAATTGGAATCTATGGTACACATGCACATTACTGTCTTCAGTAGATATCTTTGGTTAGTAATATTGAAATTATATGGTAAACATTGCACATGCTGTCTTCAGTAGATAGCTTTTGTAGTAATTATGAAATATAATGGCCACATGCACATTGCTGTCTTCAGTAGATAGCTTTTGTTAGTAATATGAAATCTTATGGTACACATGACAATTTGTCTTCAGTAGATAGCTTTGCTAGTAATATTGAAATCTATGGTACACGTGCACATTTGGCTTGGTCTTTTTCAAGTAGATAAGCTTTTATTAGTAAATTGAAATATATCGTACACATGCACATTGCTGTATTGCTGTCTTCAGTAGATAGCTTTTGCTAGTAATATTGAAATATATGGTACATATGCACATTGCTGTCTTCAGTAGGAAGCTTTTGTTAGTAATATTGTGAATATCTATGGGACACATTACAACATTCTGTCTCCAGTAGATAGCTTTTGCTAGTAAAATTGAAATCTATGCGTACACAATGCACAGTGCTGCTTCCGTAGTAGCTTTGTTAGTAATATTGAAAATATATGGTACCTGCTGCACACTTGCATGGGCTTCAGTAGATAGCTTTTGTTAGTAATATTGAAAATTATATGGTATACACATGCATATTGCGGTCTTCAGAGTAGTAGATAGCTTTTGTTAGTAATATTGAAATATATGGTTAAACACATGACATTGCTGCTTCAGTAGGAGTAGCTTTTGTTAGTAAAATATTGAAATATATGGTACACACGCATATTGCTGTCTTCAGTAGATAGCTTACTAGAGTAATTGAAATTATGTATACACATGCATATTGCTGTCTTCAGCAGATAGATAAGGCAACCCACTATTCGTTTTTTTTCTCAAAGCTGATGCTTTGAGACAAAAAAAAATTTATGCGGAACTTTGAAATTATTTTTTAATAATAAATTGTCATCGCACTTTTGAGCCTGTTTATGGGGCTTAAGACAACAACTATCAGTGATCCACCAGATGAGTCAAAAATATTTAAAATTTGCCGGACAGCTTAAAAGTGAAAATAAGAGTCTGTAGATAATCTAATTATTTTTTTCGAACTGAAGATTGATAGAAAACCAAGAAACAACAGTATTCAAAGATATTAGACTCCCCATTCATTTATGTGTGTAGTAAGTGTCCGTACGGACAGTTTATGGTTTTAAATAAGCCATTTTGTCATTATTAAGGGTGCTTTTGGTCCATCACCTGCAGGATTAGATTTAGGATACACATACTCGTAATAAACATTCAAAAAATGATTTTTGATGATTTTTTTGATCTTCTTGATTTATTAAATCACGGATAGTGCCTAAGTGCTATAGAAAACAGGAAAACTGGTTATTCTTGATTATTTTACCATTTTCAGCCTAGTTACAACTTAACCGCACATGAACTTTGACCTTGTAGTACATTTGGAACAGCAACAACGAGGGTCCTGTTTGCAGCACCTTGACACAATTTGGTTGCAACCCTCAAAAGTATATGTAATCCTCTTGTTCACCACAGACAACAACTCATCAACCAGACACAACAACACATCATCACAAAAACAACATCATCATCACACTACAACAACATTGGACACAGTGATCCCTATGCTAAGGCAGGCGACCCAACACCGACCCTGATTCTACCCTAATTGGGTGCTTTTGCTTTTTCTTTGACTTAGGCAAGGACCAGTCACTGTGGGAATACAACCATTTCCATGTGTGCCACCACTGCTCTTTTATGGGACATTTCTCCAGTTGCATGGCAGATTTGTGTGATTGGGCCACGATTTCTGAAAATTTACCGACACTGTAATTTCTCCTGGGGGAATGGTACCAAGGGACAAACATGCGCCTTCAACATTTACTTCATGTATTAAACAATTGTTATAAAGCTCTTCATCTTGGAATGCTGTATTTCATCCAATGGGCAAACCCCATTCTCCATTCCTCACTATTTCTACTATATTGGTAGGTTGTTTTTGTTCATGGTTTTACTTGCACTAAGTTACTAAAGAAATGTTTTGTTTATTAATTTTGGTGTGGACAAATTATGACAACAATTGCTCAATTTCCTATTAAGAGTACGGCTTTGTGAAGAGTATTTTGTCAAAATATTGGCAAATAAATGCTACGCATGCACATGCGTCCCTTCAGTAGATTAGCTTTTGCTAGTAATACTGAAATTAATGTAAACATCCATTGGCGGTCATTTTAATAGTAGATAATATATTGAAATATTTGTACACATGCACATACGGTCTTTAGTAGATACTTTTGCTAGTAATATGGAAATATATGGTACACATGCACTATGCTGTCTTCAGTAATATACTTTTAACTAGTAAATATTGAAATATAATGGTAGCACCTGCCCATTGCTGTCTTCAGTAGATAGCTTTTGTTAGTACGTTGAATAAATATGGTACACATGACTTGCGGTCTCATTAGATGCTTTTTGTTAGTAATATTGAAAATCTATGGTACACATACACATTTCTGTCTTCAGTAGATAGCTTTTGCAAGTAAATATTGAAATCTATGGTACACATGCACATTGCTGTCTTCAGTAGATATCTTTTTGTTAGTAATTGAAATATTGGTAATCAACAAACGCATGCACATTGCTGTCTTCAGTAGACAGCTTTTGGTAGTAATATTGAAATCTAATTGTACACATGCACATTGCTGTCCCTTCAGGAGATAGCCTTTTTTTAATAAGTAAATATAATGGTACACATGCACATTGCGGTCTTCAGTAGATAGTTAGCTTTTGTTAATATTGAAATCTATGGTTACACTTCATTTGCTGTCTCAGTAGCTAGCTTTTATTATAAAATTGAAATCTATGGTACACATGCAAATTGCTGTCTTCAGTAGATAACTTTTGCTAGTAATATTGAAATATGTGGTGCACATGAACATTGCGTCTTCATAGATAGCTTTTGTATAATATTGAAATATATTGTACACCATCACCTTGCTTGTCTTCAGTAGATAGCTTTTTGTTAATAGTGAATATATGGTACACAGCATATTGCTGTCTTCAGTAGAATAGCTTTTATTTAGTAAAATTGAAATACTAGTATATGGTACACACATGCAAATTGCTGTCTTCAGTAGATAATCTTTTTGTTAGTAATATTAAATATGTGGTCCAACATGCACATTACTGTCTTCAGTAGACGTTTTGTTAGTAATATTGGAATATCATGGTACATCATGCACAGTGCTGTCCTTCATTAGATAGCTTTTGTTAGTAATATGAAATCTAATGGTACGACATACCAGTTCTGTCTTCAGTAGATACTTTTTGCTAGTAATAATTGCAAATCTATGGGTACAACGTGCACATTGCTGGCTTCAGTAATATCTGTACTAGTATATTGAAATATATGTAAACAGCATGCACATTGCTGTCTCAGTAATACTTTGCTATAATATTGGAATATATGGTACACATGCACATTGCTGCTGCAGTAGATCGCTTTGTTAGTATATTGAATATATGTTAAACATGCACATTGCGTCTTCAGTGATAGCTTTTGTTAGTAATATTGAAAATATAATGGTTAAAACATCACATTGCGGTCTTCATTAGATAGCTTTTGTTAGTAATATGAAAGCTATGGTACCACACATACCCATTTCTTCTTCTTCATCGATAGTCTTTGCTAGTAATATTGAAATCTATGGTACACGGCACAACTTGCTTTCTTCAGTAGATGCTTACTAGTAATCTTGAAAATTATGACCCAATGCACATGGCTGTCTCCCAAGTATATACTTGTGGCTAGTATATTGCAATATATGGTACACTGCAATTGCTGTCTTCATTAGTAGCTTTGTGTTAGTAATATTGAAATCTATGGTACACATACACATCTGTCTTCAGTAATAGCTTTGCATAGTAATCTTGAAATCTATGGTACAGCATCCAATTGCTGTCTCAGTAGATACTTTTGTTGTAATATTGAATCTATGTCCCGTGCACAGTGCTGTCTTCAGTAGATATCTTGTGTTTATATTGAAATATAGGTACACATGCATATTGCTGTCTGCAGTAGATAGCTTTTGTTAGTAATTTTGAAATATATGGTAAAAACATGCACATGCTGTCTTCAGTAGATCGCTGTTTGTTATAATATTGAAATATATGGTACACACGCATATTGCTGTCTTCAGTAGATAAGCTTTGACTATAGAATTAATCTATGTACACTTCATATTGCTGTCTTCAGGCAGATAAAAGGCAAAATTATGTTTTTTTTTTTTCTCAAAGCTGATGCTTTGATACAAAAACAAAATTTGCGAACGTTTAAATTTTAGTTTTTTTGCAAAAAATATGAGTTAGTAGCTTTTGTATATAATGAAATATATGGTACACATACGTATTGCTGTCTTCAGTAGAATCTCCATGCTTAGCCCCATTGCAAATTAGCCTAACACACATGATAAAATGCATAATTTACCTGCTTGTCTTTTGTGACAATTATGTGCTATTAAAAAAAAACAAGTGAAAATTTGAGTGTAACAAAGCAAAGTTGCATAAACGTTTTGCTATAAATAATAATTTCAGTGATTCTATTCCAGCAATGTTATCCAGGCAGTATGTCTTTTACTATTTCCTAGAGTGTGCATCAACCAAACAGGGAAATGGTCATATGCTTCTAATAGCCACATGCTATTTGGCCAATTAAAAACATAATACTGAGATCATGAATATTGATTAATTACATATTTTCCTGTAAATTAGGGGCAAATCAATTGCGAGAGGGCTCATCAATTTTAACCACACGAATAACAAGCCAGTTTCTCGAACACAAGTCTCGCCTTCTTCGCAGCATAGCTGTAAGACAAAGAGCAGCAGACCAGATTGCAATTGTCATACTACGGGTGTTCCCAAAAAAAGTTGTGCAAGCAGCTCCAGTGAGGAGTGCAGAATCCCCTCCCAACACCCCCCCCCCTCCCACACCCCGCAACAAACCCCCCCTGCCCCAACATACCCAACACTCCCCGCAACAACCGACCCCACCGCCCCTACCCCAACACCCACACAAACCGCCCACACCCCGCAACCCCACCCCAACACCCACGCCCCCCAAGCCCCACAATCATGAACCCCCACACCCCGCACACCACCCTCAACACCCCACCCAGGCCCCCCCCAACACCCCGCAGCACCCCCCCCCCCTCCCCCAACCCCCCGTCCCCCCCCCCCCCCCCCCCATCCCCAACATTACCCCCCCCCTACCTCCCCCACCACCACCACCTCCCCCAACACCCGCCCGGCCCCCCAAGCCGCCCCCCCTGCCCCCACCCGCTTCAACACCCCCCCCCCCTCCCCCCCCCCCACAACCCCCCGCACCTCCCCCGCCTTTCCCCAACCGCCAAACCCTCCCCGCTCCTCCAACCCCAACCCCTCCCTCTCCTCCCCCCCCCCGCCTCAACCCCCACCGGCAAAGCCTCCCGCCCCGCAAAGCTCCCCGCATGCCCCCCCCGCACTTCGCCCCGCCCCCACCGCGAGCACCCCCCCCCTGATGCAGAGAGGGGGGGCCCGTCGGGTCCCTCCCCCACACCCTGCAGCACGCCGGAACCCCCCTCTGGCCTCCCCCCTTCTCCCTCCCCCCCGGTCCCCCTACCTCCCCCCCCCCCGTCACCACCCCGCCCCCTCCCCCCCCCCCTCCCCCCCCTGCCCCCCCCCCCCCACCCCCCTCCCCCCCCCCCTGCAACCACCGCCCTCACCCCACCCCCCCCCCAGACACCCCACCAGACCCTAACCCTCCCCACCATTTAGTCCCTTGGGCAGATAGTTTGGTCGGTACCATCAGTAGTGGCACAGCGAGTGTGGTATCACAACGTTACTCAGAAACAGCATCTATAACTCATTTTGATGATACCATTTCAAAGTGTGCTTACCTGCTAGTGCATAAACACAATGGCCAACACATTGAAATTGCTACCATAACTAGTTTTAGGCCATATGTTTTGTCTTTTAGAAGAATTCTTTTGTGGAAATTAATGCTAACCATGAGGGGGTTTGACAATGGACAACCAACCAGAACTCATCATACATTTCAATTAAAACCTATCTACATAAATCAAATGGCTCACCATTTTCCATAAATTTTGAACAGAATTTGAACTTAAAGTCAATGATTCAAGGTATCACCATGGTGAACAGCCTTTTAAAGTTGCAATTACCCTCTGTCTAATATAAGATAAAACATGTCTTTAAACAAGCCTTTGAAGTGACACCTAAGCATGCTAATTTGCATCAAGAAAAGTGCGCTTTAAATTTCGTCATAATATTTCCGGCCATATCCTGTCTGGTAGAAGAAATTCTTTTATGAAAATATGCTAACACATGGTGTTTGATAATGGACAACCACCATAACTCAAATTCCCTTCGCATTTTTTAGTAAACCTAATTTGGTATATCCAACTGCCGCCATTTTCGTAAATTTTTGAGCATAGATTTGAACTTTAACAGTCATTGGCAGTATCACATGGATGAATCTTCCACTTAAGTTTACAATTACAACATTGGCACTATTATTATCAATATTGGTTGTATGCAAGACGTTGTCAGACTTCAAGGGGAGCAACTTGAGCATGCTAATTTGCATAAACAAATGTGGCTGCCGTTGGAATTGCGCCTGAACTAGTTGCGGCCATATCCGGACTCATAGAAAATATTTTAGATACAAAACTCCCCACTAAACTGCGAAAATTTGAGTTGATTAAACACAACCAACATGAATTCAACCCATTCCATTTTAATAGACATCTAATTTGCATATCCCAAGCGGTCGCCATGTTGCCAATTAGCCATTTCTGTAGTTGCGTTGCTTTTTGAAATGTAGCCACTTTGAATCATGGGCGTTTGAAGTGTTAATGTATTACACTCAGAATAAATGTCTATATAGGCCTAAATAAAAAAAATAAAAAAAATATAGAATATTTTTGAAAGGGGGGGGGGGGATCCATTCTTGTACTACGATATGTTCAGTAGTTATTTCATCAGTTAGAGATGTATGCAGAAAGAATTTTGGGCCATCAATAACATTCATTTTTTACCAACGCATTATAACTAACTATTCCCATTCACAAAGTTCTCATTATACGTATTTGCCAATCTAGTCACTGTTTTTGCCTCCTTTAATAGTCCGTCTCTTTCTTCTCTGCCCATAATCAATCAGAACTGTCCACGTAATGACCTCAACCTTTCAGTTTTTCTTCACATGTCGATACCTTGCACAAATCTGTATAGGACATCCCAATTAGCCAAACATACACAGTCTGGCAACTTGCAACACTCTTGGCATTTTTGCATGGTATACCTAAACAACGTCTGCAGCAGTTTTGCCATTCATCCACTTGAAGATGATCAATTAAAACCATCCAGACGTACACTCCCTCCATGAACTAGACTGGGGCTGAACGAGTCTGGAGGGGCTTCTACGGCACCATATAGTTTGCCCCATCTCATGAAGGGTTGGCAGGCCCCACATGGAGAAATCGATTCAATTTTGGCGTTTCTTTGCTCTAACATTAGGACTTGCAATTGTCTCATTTCTGATGGGTGACCTAGCTACCTCTACAACTAACAATGAACTCTTTGAATTTGGCAAGAAGTTCATCAGCCAGTATTAACACTGAGAGAGACGAGAGACTAGAGCGAGGAGAGAGCGCATAGGGAGCTAGATAGCTGTCCTCTTGTATAGCTTTGTCATTTTGGCCTCGAGAAGTCCCAGCTCTTAAAAGCTCGCAAGAGAGATCGACACACCCCTTTGTCTGCCACCCTCCTGGCACAACCCAAGTTGAATCTTTGAACTGATCCCTCAGCCTGGCCTCACCAATGACAGTGCTGCATAGTTTATGAAGGGGTGGAACTCAAACAATACAAGGTACATCAAAGGCATTGCCTATCAGAGACATTAATTGCTAGTGACTCTGGTCACGCATTGCTGCCAAAGGCAATGTTAGTATCCCTAATATAATTTCATCTGTGACCTTTTGTTAAAAGTGCTTTCCACTGATTTTGGAGGTATGGGTGTCACCGAAACATTATTTACCAAAAAAAGTGGTTATCGTAGGGGGTGGTGAAATTGGTTTTTTTTAATATTTTTAATTTTTTTGGTCAAATTTTGAATTGTCCATCTAGTTGAAAAAGTATACAAATTATAATAGTTTAATCATAAGGATTCCCAAAAAGGTAATAGTTTTTACTATCTGGGTGTATCTGCGGCCGAAAGGTTTTTGGAGTTTATAGGCTAAACACGTCAAAATAAATAAAATGATCATTTTCAGTTGTCCAGGGGTCAAAATTTCAAATTACTCCGATGTGGACCAAAAAAGGGGTCAAATTATAGATGGAGCTCATAGGATAAAACAAGGATATTTTGAGTGCTTAAATGCTTACTTACTGAAGTACGGGGGAAACAAGATCAAGCCCAATTGAATGCAATGAGCAGATATTCTGTCATGAAACATAAGTGATTTAAACTATCTAAAGTGAGGTAGTAGTAGTCTTTGTTGTCGTTTTTAGAGCAATTTCCCATAAACCCAAGGAAAGGGTCCACTCACTCTAGATTTTTTGTCCGAGTGTTTTTAAAGGTCGTTAGGTATTAGACATATGAATTCAATTGCACTCGATTAACATAAACGCCCATGATTGAAAAACTGCCACCATTTACAAAGCAACCTAAGTGCTGAAATGTTGGGTAACACTGGCGGTTATTTAGGATAGATGCAATAAGGTTTATTAAAATGATGGCCATGAAGTCATGTTGATTGTTTTTAATCAAACACCTCATTTAGCAGTTTTGAACCTAAAATATTTCTTCAACGAGTCTGGATATAGCCGCACATCTAAAACGAGGCGGCCATTTTTGTTTTATTCAAATTTACTTGATAAATTGTCACCTTGGAAGTCTTGCATACTTACATGTTGCGCTAGTGTAAAGTTATTATGAACTTTAGAGTAGTGTAAGGTTCAGCCCTATGATACCTTGAATGTTGAAGTCAATTATTCTCCAAATTTACTACAAGCGCCATTTTGATTTTTGCGCGAATGAGGGTTTAATTAAGAATGTATGTAATTTTGACTCCTCCTGGTCGTTGCCATTTATCAACCATCTCATGGTTAACAATTTTTTTTACCCAAAATAATCCTTCACACTACCGGTAGGCTGAAACCATTTGAGCAACTTGAATGGCAGCCATTTTGTTTTTCAAATTAGCAGGCTTTAAGCTACTACTTTGGAAAGTCTATCATGCAAATTATTTAAGTTGAGTGTTCCCCCCCTTAACAGTTGGTAGTACTCTCGTTTTTGCCACTCTATATTGTACCCATATGTCAATATCACCCTCGTGGCCCAAGCCTAATTACAAAACTTTGTCGAGTCGAATAACGTCACCAACCTAGAAGGCTATGACGTCTTCAGTAGCCAATTACAGAGCCGGGCTAATGTGAGCGAGAAAGTAATACCATTCGCTGATCACGCACACAGGGGGGGGGAAACCTCCAGGATCTGCTGGCTTTGTCTAATTATTCAACTTAGTACAACCGTGTCAGCGTCATAGCAACACAACTGAGATGGACCCACAAGGAGAGATGCGTGTGATGAGGCGGGCGGCCGACCATCCAGTGGGATTTTACACAAAACTTAGTCAAATTCCTGAAATCAGGGCCAGAAGGTGGAGGAAACGGACTCCCAGATGGCATCCCCACAAGGCATTTGAAGTTTGAGGTAGTAAAGTTTCTTAACTATGTAAATGGTGCTCACTGCGCATGTATAAAGGACTCCATTATAATAACCGTGTTGGACTGTTCCATTATTTTTGACAGGGGGCCTATTCCTCCATGTCACACTCGAAATGTGCACCGCAGCAGTCATGGATTTTTTTCTTTTTTGGTGGTATGATAGATATTGAGGAATGAAAATCCTGAAATTTGAGCTTCATACTGCCCTTTTGTTTTTCCTTCAGAGCACTCAGACCTTTAGGGGGGTCGGCCACTCACAATCTGTGCGATCGAAAGACATTTTGAGAGGACCATAAACTTGTAATGGAACCTTCTCCAACTTTGAAAATCACTATCTGGGGTATTTTGTTGGTTTAGAATGCACATCTGGCATAAAAATGTGATAGCTCCTTTACTTTTTAAAGTTATTCGGTGTAAAAATGCAATATCTTTCATCTGGGACCAAGTTTGGGGGGGGGTCAGAACTCCGTAAGTAACAATATTTTTTTTTAATGTTGTGTTGTATTTACTATAATAAAATGGCATTGAACTACTTTGTGCTAGTACAATAATAATCACATTAAGTAATTAATAAGTGAGTTACAGTCTATTGAAAAATCCTAATTTTCCATTGACTATTTGGCCCCCCTGAAAATCAATGGTTTGACATAGACATCACCCCTCTACTTCAGATATGTTGAAGATACATTCATCAATAAACTATTCTTGAAAGAACCACTTGGTGTCCCTTGATGTCGTCATTGTTTTCAGCACAGAAACTTTTGGCTGATTTTCCCATAGAATGTATATGGTGATATACACTGTGCATGTACATTGACCTCTGGGTCACGTATAACTTTGTGTGGTAACTTTGAGTGTGTATTTTGTTGTGAAAAAATAAAGACCACAGCTGTTCCTTTTCAAGGAAAGTTGTGTTTAATGATATATCGTTCACATATCTGGAAGTAGAGGGGTGGTGTTGAATGTCAACATTGGTTTATCAGGGGGGTCAAATGTTTTTTATCAAAAAAGTACAATTACCATTTTCAGCTGTACCTCCCTTATTACTTTCTAACAATGTTCATAATTGTATTGGTTTAAAGTTCTACGATGTCGGGTCTGATTGAACCAAAAAGAGGGACAAAAAATGTCTTACTTTTGGAGTTAGGACCCCCCAGATTTGGCCTGCCGCCGAATAACAAGGCACATATTTACCCCTCATTAACTCTAAAGTAAACACGCTGTGAACCTCCTGATGCCAGATTTGAAGTTCTACAACCAAATATTACCCATGGATAGTGATTTTCAAAGTTGTGGAGGTCTCCATTACTAATCTGTGACCCGCTCAACATAGTCTTTCACATGGGTGGCACTTTTGATGGTGACCCCCCTCTAAAATTGTTTTTCCAATTGCTCTAGTGGGAAAACGAATTGACTTGACGCTCAAAAGTTCATCACCGGATTTTTTCATATCTCTCAATGTCTACCACCACACTTAAACGAAAAAATCATGACGTGCTGGCGGTGCACATTCGACTGTGACATGGAATGGGCCAGGGGTGTTTTCGTAACACTTGCACTGAAATTCGTATTTTATAGCTTTTTTCTAGATTAATTAGTACTCTACATAGGATCGTTTTTTTCAACGTTTCGTTATTAGGTTTCAATTTAGTTCGGTATCTTAAGCTATGTTTTGCCGATGCATTGGTGAGTCGGACTCAATCGACATGAAATGGAGGTCGTTCAGTTTGCATTGCAACCTGCAAGCCAGCCATTCACTTGTCGCAAATACATTCTTCAATGCTACACTAAATAATGCGTTGATTTACAATATTGAGGAAGTAGTCGTGAAGACCTCTACAAGTTTGCATAAAATTAACGGCAATGCCATGTATGCTGCATGGTTTTGTTGAGTGTTTTATCGTCATTAATCTGTGGAATTTTTAGATTAAAATCCTTCGTGGAAAATATACATGCAAGGTCCAATTACTAATCATCATCGACTTCAATAGATTGGGAGCGACCACATACATAATTAATCACTGAGGTGAGGTACATTGCAAATGTCCTGGGCCTCACACGCTCATGCATCATTCACTGCTGTACATGACTTAGCGTACAAAGTACCACAACCATGTAGCCGCAGCAGGATCAAGGCAGCAGCATTAGATCTAATGCATAATGCTAATGGTGATGTACATTGGTCCCTTGCATATTCACTTTCCATGGTGATAAGAATCCTGCAAAGTACTGTCGACATCCTTCCTAAAAAATAAATGTACAAACCGTCGCAGTACTTTGAACTCCCCACAAGATTTGTACAATAACCCCTTTACTTAGACCCACAAACTCAAAGAGCACGAACCTAGCCGTGGGGATAAAATGGTCACTTGCTGACTCGGCTTAACATCTTGGTTAAATGTCATGTTAAGGACACTTGGCTGAAATGACCACTTGCTGATTACTGATCAAAATTTTGTGTACACCCTATGTGACTGACCATAGACAATTAACTAGACGAATCCAGGATACTGCCCTATTTCAGTTTGACCTTTGACCCTTAACGATGGCTTACAGCGGTGCACAACTTTGTGCACTTTTCACTTTTCATTGATGCCGGTACAGATGGCATAGCGAGATAGGTCAATTGACCGTCTTTATATTTGACCCTAGATGACCCATTTGGACCTTTGACCCCATATTTGCACCTAGAAGTAATAAAGCTTTTTCCAGTGGTTCTTGTGGGAACAAAGTGACAAAATCTACTTTGGTTGATGAGTTCTAGCCTATAATTAATTGCCATTTAATTACTCATTTGCATATCTTACAGATTACCCTTGGAGCCATTATTCTGTCATATGATTCCTCTCAACACTAATCCGCAACTTTATGCACAGACTCACTATCCAATCAGTGACTCGGATCGTTTATATCTGTGTACACCCTATATTAAAGGTGGTATAAGGATTCTTGGGAACAAATTGGGATCTATAGTTGTTGTCTGTAGGACACGTAGGCTTTTAAAGCTTTACAAAATGCGGCCGTACTTCCGGTTCGTGACCTTGTGACCCCAATCTGTGTACGCCCCATATAGGGGTCTTGGCCAGTGGTTTTCTTCTGAACCACTTTCGAGGCAATCGGATAAACACGTTTGACACTAGTATCATTTTGAGAAAGTGGGAAAAACACGAAGAGTAGATGAAGAAAGAACTCGGCAATCGATTGTGCTTTAGAAAGCACGAGTATATCATGCTGTGACTACTTGCACTCGATAAGGATATCAGTAGCTTCCCACATGCATGCTGCCATTGAAAGTTTTTTGTATAGGTAGTCTTGTGAATCGTTATAGAGATGAAACACTTTTAAAATGGCAAGTTTGTGATCATACTGTCCTTTAGGCCCATGTTTCATCACGAACGATTCACATCAGTACAAAACCTCATTGAACAATGCATTTTGGGAACTTTTACTGAAAGCTTCTCTTACTTGCACTGTCCATGTGACCCATTTTGACCCCAATCTATGTACACATTATAAGGGTTGGGTCAGCAATTTCTCTGACCAATTCCCGGGACAAAAAAAAAATTTTTATAGCACTTGAATCTGTGTTGAGGTCTTTTCAATATTTTCAAAGATCCCCTTTAGTCGGCCCAGGTGACCTTTGACCCAATCCTGTGAACGACCCTATATGGGCCTTAGGTCAGTGTTTTTTCTGACCAAGTCTAGTGATTATACAATTGAATTGCGGCAGAAAACAGCCAAAGGGAGGGTAAGAGAGAGCGACTTACCTTTAATGACCCCTACTGACCTTTGACCCCAATCTGTACACACCTCATATGGGCCTTGGTATCGTGTCTTCTGACCAAGTCTAGTGATTATAGCCATTGATTTTGTGGGCAGAAACAGCAAAAAGGAGGGTAGATCGACTGACCTCTACTGACCCTTGTGTGACTTTGACCCCAATCTGTCAACACAATTGTTGCCTTGGTCAGGGTTATTCCTGAAGAAGTCTGTACAGATCACGTTACTGTTTAACCCTAGTGCATTTTTTGAATATTAAGAGGGGTTAGAGAGACTGCCCCTTTTTGAACCCTAAATGACCTTGGATGAAAATCTGTGTACCAGCCATAAGGGTGCCAGGGGCATCTGGCAATCAACTGTGACCGAATGGCAAAATCGATTCACATGCGAACCTCCTGGGGAGAAGTAGGAAAAGGGTGTGTAGCGCGACAATGGCCGCTATTGACCCTACGGGACCCCTATGGTCAAACTGTTTTACACCCTATATGAAGCTTTGGGTCGTGGTTCTTGTGGTCAATTCTTGGTTCAAATCCGACCAAGCATCTGGCACTAGTAGCATTTTGAAGAAGGTTACAAAAGAAAAGAATAAAGAAATCGAGAGAAGGCAGTATATCATGCGGCTGCACCGAATGATATACTAGGCCATCGATGTGCTTTAGAAAGCACAGTATATCATGCTGTGACCTACCTTGCACCTGGTCCATGGACCTTTTGCCGCAATCTAGTGTTATTGTTAAATTAGCAATGATTTATGATTTATGTCACTTTGAATAGTTTTTTAAACTTATAAATTAGCATATTAAATATGATAAATTAATCATAGTACAATAATATAAAACTAGACGACTCCAGGATACTATGCCAGTCAGGTTCATGTGACGTAAGCCAAAGACTGCAATGAAAGTGGTATCATCAATAATCAAGTTTTTCCATATGGTCACGCCAAATATACCATGTAGAACCTTTATTTCATCGGTCGTTGAGTGGGAACTTGACCCCTACAAGATGACATGGGTATGTCTAGCAATATAAGCCACTTTGATATTTGTGTATTTTGACCTTTCACCCCTTAACGATGATCACAGAGCGAGGTCACGGTGGACTCTTGTTTCATCTGTTCATTGATGCCTACAAGCTGACATAGC
>JAMKCH010011779.1:0-75288 GCA_023653785.1 Ophioderma brevispina | reverse complement strand
AATATTTAAATTAATAGGATGATTTGATATACTAATCACCGAGTTGTTTGACGTAACCACTCAAATACTACTATTATATACAGGCAACCAAATACAAGTGCATTCAACAAGTTGATTAAATTCCCATGGTAATGACATAACGGTCTTGTAATTGCACGGAATTGAAAGAAGTTAGTCGCCTCTTCAAACGGGTTTTATAACGAGAATGCTCTACAAGAGTCTATGTAATGACATATGGTGACATTAATATCTCAAGTCAGAGACGTCAATATTTCTAGCCAGTTGCATTATAGTTGACCATTTCCAGTGAAATTCAAAACGTTTGGGCCCATAACCACACACCACACAATTAACTGTGTTCTAAGTAATGAAAACATGGATATTAACGAATTGACATGGAGTTGGATGGTTTATTACTTGTTACTTGTTAAGTATTATTAAACCATTATAGATGGTATGTCGCAAAGGAAAACAAGTTAATACTATATAAGATTGAATGGCTTTGAGTAAGATAAAAGAATATATGCACGAGCTAGAATTGAACGAGTCAAAGACGAGTACAATATTTTACTAGCAGTGAATATATATTCTTGTATCATACGAAAAAAAAAGACATTCAATATTATGATATATTTAAATATCAGCTAACTCAAGTCAAAACCTGCATTGACAGTGTTGTAGGCCAAAAGTCTACCAGTCAGTCAAAATGCCCGGATGCGATTACAATATTCAAAATAAAATAATATGGTATTACATCCGGGGACTGTTACGTAACTGTACAAACAAAGATTTATTTGCACCACTCGGGAAGCCTGATATAAATAATAATGGCAATATTACCTCCAGACAGACTGTGCATAATAAGGTACGGAAGTATTATTGTTGTTGGGTATATTTTGTCATCGTAGTTCTAATATTATTAGTATAGATATTTGACCAATACATAAACTACAGGCTTTAACGAATTCACGAATGTCCATATGGAACTGTTAAAATTTGTACTACGAATTAGTCTTATGGTAATGATTTGTTTCTATCATCTATACATGTATAGTGCAACCCAAAAAGAAAAGAATACGACAATATATGGTAAACTCGTTTGCAGCCAATTTTAAGATTGTTTTGAATTACCGGCCCATTCAAAGATTCAATTCCTTGATAAGTTGCAGTCCTCGGCAAAAGGTCCGTGCGATCACTTATATACAACTCCAAAATATATTGGCAGCACTGTTCAATTCTTTCTTGTACAGGGTGAGTCAAAAAAAAATTACCCTGATTGTCTCCGCCATTTTGAATTAAAAAAAAAAAATATGTATCTAACATCTGGTATCTGCGGAAAGCTTATGTCATATCGTTAATTGCTGCAAAGATCATTCCAATCGGTTAAGTATAGGCGAGCTACAGTCCTTCGAATCAAGAATCTGCAGTGAAATAATAGGCTATTTTCTTCTGGACACGGATCTTCGCTGAACGCCCGTTCATTTTCAATGTGAATCAGAGCAGACAACCGACTACTTGATTCAAACGGACTGGAGCTCGGTCTATACTTAATCGATGTGAATGATCTTTGTAGTAAATTAAAGTAATGAACCCAGCTTTCAGATGCTACCAATAGATCTAGTAATATGACGTAAAAATTCAAAATGGCGAACAAATCAGGGTCAAGTTTTTTTGACTCACCCTGTAGAAGCATTGACATAGCAGGGGACTGTAGTGTAAGAGTGTGCGCTTCCGGATAAAATTGTGAATTTTTGCACACAAGTACTTTAGGCATTGATAATCCATAAAATTGATGGAAGCACTTGCCAACCCCCCTTAATGGGGTTCAAGGTTATACAGGGGTCAAAAATTTAAAATGTTCTGAATGTGTTAAAAAGCACACCATGGTGTTTGTCTGGTCACAAGGATTCCAAAAAGGTATAGATTACACTATCTATGGTTTATAGTTCCGGAGTTATGGGGTAAAAACTGTAAAAATGGTGAAAAAGTCAATTTTGGTGTGTACATGGGTCAAAAGTTAAAAGTCGCTTTGATTCAGTTAATATGTGGTGCATATTGTTTCCCTATCTTAAAGGATTGAAATAAGGAATAGTTTGCCTTATCTGTTGTGCTTAGTTTTCACGTTATCCAACAAAATAGGTCACAGGTCAATAGAATCCAATAGCTGCCAATAGCTGTTGACTTTATTCGCAATTTTGGTTAATAACCAGACACGTAAGATAGTCAAAACTATTCCTATATTTCATTCTATTAGCTAAACCAACAATTTGAACCACATTTTACAAAAATTGGAGCAACTTTTAATTTTTGACCCCTGTACAAACCAAAATTGACTTTTTTTACCATTTTTCCAGTTTTTACCCCAAAATTCCTAAACTATAAGTCACAGGTAGTATAAACTATACCTTTTTGGAATCCTTGTAACCAGACAGATATCATGGTGTGCTTTCCAACCCAATCGGAACATTTTAACAAATTTACCCCTGTGTAACCTTGAAATCCAAGCTGGGGGCCATGAAAGGGGTGTGGCAAGTGCTTCCATCAATTTTTTTGATTATCAATGTATAAAGTACTTGTGTACCAAATTTCACAATTTTATCCGGATTTGCACA
Source organism: Ophioderma brevispina (assembly GCA_023653785.1). Classification (NCBI taxonomy): domain Eukaryota; kingdom Metazoa; phylum Echinodermata; class Ophiuroidea; order Amphilepidida; family Ophiodermatidae; genus Ophioderma; species Ophioderma brevispina. The sequence continues at coordinate 72,676 of JAMKCH010011779.1, read as the reverse complement.
CTCACATAAGATCTGTTCACTACAGTCCCCCACTAACATAGATTCTGTTAATTTCACTTTTGCTGCTCGACGATATTTAAGCGACTTTCTTGTGCCGAAAGACACGGTCTGTGAAAATAGAGAATACACCAAAGTAGTTTGGGAAAAAAACCTAATATGTGACAATCATTTACAAAACTTAACCCTCGTCTTACCAAGCCTTTTTTGTTGCACGTGGGTGCCACCCCCAAGAATTGGTTATAAAGCACCCGATGGTTATGATTTTGATAACAGTGGATAGCTATAGCCATGGTTCTCCTCTTTCCATTGATACCAACATAAGTACAAATAAGTAATAACATACCTAGTATGGCGTCACACAGGCCCTGGCGTCACAGTGAAACCATATAAATCTGAAAAAAAATGGCATTTTCCACAGAAAGTAGGTGAAAATAAAATTTTCCGCTAAAAAGGTAGGAATATCGGATTTTCATGAGGTTTGAAGCTCTAAATGAAGGCAATTAATTGAATAGATTTACATAAACATAGAGTTTTATAGCCATACTATGCATTATATTTTCAAAAATGTACCATAACATATTATTCAACCACCCCCTACTCTTCGACTTTTGACGACATACCCTAACCCTGGGTGAAGTTGCTACCTTCACATTTTGTTGGTTAAAATTACCTGAAAGGATGAGAAAATGTTTAACTGGAAGCCTTTTAAGAAAGCTTTTGGTATTTTAGCACACTGGAGCAAAGTCCACTAGGGGGTGTAAGACGAAGGTTAAATAAAGCGGTAAAAATAGGGGCACTTTTCCACTGCTCTTGACCACCAATGGGCGTACACAAGACATTGAACAAGTGTTAGCAGTGTAACACAAGTGAATCTTCTTTTGTAGTGGGGACTTTAGATAACAAAAATATATTAAGTAAAGAATCGAATTTTATCACTTCAAACTTAGCTTTATAAGTAAAAACGAAAGAGAAATTCGTCATCGTATTCTAGCTAATATTAAGCTAAGTAAGGCGAAGAAAAAGTGTTAAACTATATGCAGGTCGGTTTACTTGACGCAGTTACTTGATTGAATCCTCGAATGGATGATGTGAATGTTGATTGTATGTGCAAATGTGCAAAACTGTTGTGAAGTTAAAACAGGTCTGCTAAATGTCAGGACTTAAAATGCTGAAGTTGTGAAAGTCCAAAAGTTGATTTTTATAGACGTAACAACTATAACAACTTTGCACCATTTTCTTACTCTATCCTACGTTAGGGAAATACTGTCTTTTCATATGAACTAATTATGACGTTAGGGATAAATACCATTTTTCATTACGTTCCTCCGTTGTTTGCGCTTCATTCTTTTGAGGCCCTACATACCTGGTGCAAATTTGAAGAAAATACTCCAATGGAAAGTATGTAGTTTGAGTTTGATCACCAATGGGCGTACACTAGACGTTGAACACGTAAGTGTTAGCAGTGTAACACAATGGAGCGTTTTTGCTAGATGGTGACTTTAGATAAAACATACATTAAGTAAATAATGCAGTAATCAATTCAAACTTGGCTTGCTTTTTAACTAGTATTACTTCAGTAAAATAGTTATAAGGCTAGATTGCCTTTGATTTCTATTCGATGTTTATGAAGTGAGGTTGTACTGCGGTGGCGTATGCTTTTCTAACCGTGCATAGCTTTTTAACACATAATAGATTCAATTATAATAATACATGTGTTACCATGCCTGTTACCTGTTGTTTATTCTACAAACAGGATGTGTTTTTGGTTGAGACATTACCTTCCCACTCACTTTATCCAAATGACGTCCGTTCAGACACATTGAGTTTAAAGTTGAATATCTTGAATGGCTTTTTGGTTCTGCGAAAGAGAAAGTCGAGCTTTTAGGCCATTCCAATGACTTGTTGACGTTGAATGTTGATTGTATGTACAAAATATTTGTCAAGATGAAACACGTTTGCAAATGCCACGACTTTGCATGCTAAATTATCAGCTTTTCAAAATAATTTTTATTATCACAGATATTTTCATGACTTACAAAATTTCACTTTTTAAAATTGCATGACAAATTAATGAATGACAAAAGTGTCGTTAACCATGTTAACTTGTCATTTTTAGACTTGACAAATTAAATGACAAACTAAATGACAAATAATATATTCATAATTTGTCATTTGATGGACATGACTAATTTGTTAACAAACTATAAATTCATAATTCGTCATTTAATTGTCATACGATCAACCTTAATTTTAATGCACTAGAAATGACAATTTTGTCATTCATTAATTTGTCGTGCAATTTTAAAAGTGAAATTTTTGTAGGTCGTGAAATATCTGTGATGATAAAAATTATTTTGAAAAGCTGGTAATTGTTAATTAAACATTATGAAAACATTTTAGCTTTATTTTGTTGAATGATCAAAAAATTCATTTGCATGACAATTTTTTAATATGTCAAATAAGACCCTTTTCGTGACAAATTAATGCTTTCAGTGTTGATACCCGACATACATACTGTGGTTATATAATCTATCTAAAACGAGAGGGGTTTATTTTGATCTCTCTCAAGTATTTACACTAACATATTAAGTACTAACATCCACGCTAAGCGATGGTTGTCTTTTTAAAAGACTATTCTTGTTTTTAAATGAACATAGTGAACAAGCTTACTATTTGATGTTTTAGTACTTACCTGAATTATGCACAGTATCCAGACTATAAGTTTCTCTCGACTCATACATAATGACGATGTGGTTGTTAACCTCACCATTAAACAATGATCCTATTTTGGAGGATGAGGAGCAGTTTTATTTTTAATGATCCCCTTCCGAATCATTCAAATGAACTTTGTAATCTTTTTTTTTTTTTTAAAGTTAGACTATTTCTGGGGTCGCGACCCCCATTAGGGTGTCACTTGAAAATTTATAGTTTAATAAATATTATAGTCATACAGCACATAGTTTAGCCAAATTAACCCAATCTATTGCAAAGTTATTAGGATAAATGGGCGTAATTTGGTGCAGGTACGACTTTGTTGCACTCAAAATTGAAAACTTGTTCAGTGCAATAAAGTCGCATAACTGGTAGATACGACTTTGTTACACTCACCAGGAAAACTTGTTATGTGTAAATAATAATAATAATAAAATCCCCAAAATTGTTTTGTGAAAGGTCATTCTCATTTTTACAAAATTTATGCTAATGTTGGCGAAAAAAAACATTAATAATACATATCAAAATGTAGTTACGACCTTCTTGCTTTCAAAAAATTAGGCTCAATACTTTAGTATTGTACAAATGTAAATGAACACGCACAATTTTACATATACATGTGCACTTCTGAAAAGTTAGGGGGAAAATCTACTCACATTTCCAGTCCTGACAAAATAATTTACGTGATGTTTTGAACACTGTAATTTCAATCGTTACACTGACAATTGTCACGATTCATGTGTCTATAAATAAAAAAATAATAAATGAAACCAACAAACACAATTTTCTAGTGTTATTTCTTGCCATTGCTGCTTAAAATATCACTCTAGATGGAGTGTAACCCATTTGCCAATCGATGGGTAAAATCGTCCATTTGATAATGGGTATGTGTTAGTCACGTTTCTTTTGGTTTGCATTGATGATATTATTCTTAGACACTCGGAATTTTATACAAATAATGTATTGATTTTTTTGTTTATTATAATAGGTAACCTCTTGCGATTTTCACCTAAAAATAACAATGACAATGCCTATACCCTATATAAATGAACGAAAATCAATGAAATTTTAATAACTGGAATATAAACGAGAATATCATTAAATTATGCAAAGAAACATATGGCCAAACCCAACTTTTCACTTTTGGCGGTGAAAAAGACCAGGCAGCTACGTGCCATGACACCCTAGGTGCTCCATACACAAATATAGAGTACAGCCGTGTGCTCTCAAAGCGAGTTCATGACATCGAATGGCAAAGCCCTTCATTGTCAGTACGGATCCAGGACTAAGACGAACGCACGTTTATGACACAGATTTATACCGCGGACTAATATTATTATACTCCGAAGGATATGAAGCGCCCTAATCACTCTGTGTTAAATGCAAACGTTCATGTGTGCCTCTGCTAGTGTATCATAATTTTGGGTTCAAACTACATTTTAATAACGCATGCTAGATGTGACATAGTAGTGTATTTATTTTGCCTTTATATTCCTCATAGCGTTAGACCAATGTATTTATCCGTGTAACACAAGAAATTCCAGAAATGGAAACTGCTACTCTTCCAAAATGACAAATTTGTAAAAGGTTGCCGAATTCGAAAAGCTTTGCACCTACTTTTGTGTTCGAACTACTCCTACAAAATAAATGTTACAACTTCAAAACAACTTATTTTTTGTCGGTGCAATTTTGGCATTAGAGAAATTACATTACGTTTTCCTGGACGCTGTATTCGTGTGTGCTTCCTATCCCTCTATAGGTATATCCCAATTTGGTACCAATCACCTTCTGTAATACCCAAGGAGCTCGAGGAAAGGCAACGAATTGACCAGAAAACCACAAAAAGAGGTCAGATTTGAATTTTTTTTTCCGGATCCAATCTTAAAACGTATTTCTATTTGAACGCCTCAGTAACCATATTAGGGTAGGTAGATGATTACGTAATGAGTCACCACTACCCATGTGAATTGAAACCATGCATAATTTTGAATAACGTAACAACTCCTTTTGTTGGGAGCTATAAAAGGACAACGTATGTTGTTTGTCCTTTCCCTGCTCCAAGCAGTGTGTGCCACGATCCCACACTATAGTGCTGGCATTCCTTAACCCTCGTCTACGAATGGTGGAGGGGGGTAACCACCCCCCCCTCGGTTTTTTCCCCGGCTTGCTGAAAACCCCCTTTTTGATGCCAATTATTTAATGTAATTGTCAATTGACATGTTCCGCTCCTTTTAATCCAAAACAAACATCCACCGGTATAGGTAAGATACAGGGTGATCCCAAAGTGATGGTAGGGGGGGTGGGGGGGTAACATGCATAACACAACACACGACCTTTGGTACCAAAGATAGCTATGGCCCTCCTCTTTCTATTGATACCAAATATTACTCACATGCCTAGCATTACGTCACAATGACGTCATAAAGTTTTGCATGTCAGCAAACTGCCATTTCCATAGACACACACAGTGAAAAATTAATTTTTTCGCCAAAAACGATAGGAAAATCAGATTTTCATGCGGTTTTTGACTCTACTTGATAGGAAATGACTAGTTTTTATATAATGACAGCATTTTAGAGCTATAATAAGGTGTTTGAGTCGCCTAAAATGCGAAATAGTCAATTTTTCCACCCTATATTATTCCATATTTTCGTACTTTTCCTTCCCCTCAACATATGACGTCATGGTGACGTCATAATGGGGATGTTAGTACTTATTTTGGTTCCAATGGAAAGAAGAAACTCTAAGCTATCCTCTGGTACAAAATTTACAGGAATCGGGTGTTCAGTAACGAAAATCACGGGGGGGGGGTGTGGTAACCACCCCCCCCCCCCTTCGGGAGTTTTGTTACAAAAATGGCTCCGGTAGACGAGGGTTTTAAAATAGTTAAGTTTGGGTGCATCCCTTAGTTTCGCAATCTTTCGCCAAAATATCCAAATAAATGACTAAAGGGCTTATGCTAATTGTTGCATCATCCTTTGTACCCATTCTCGGGTGCTCATTTTAGTAAAAGCTGTTCGAAACAATACCACTTTCCGGGTGAGGGTAGGATAGTAATATAGAACAATAAGGCACCTACAATTGTCGGCTCAATACAAAATCGGCCTATTGTTAGCGAATATCGCCGGTGTAAGGAAACTGACTGCCCCCCATGAAAGATTGTCCCAGCTAACATGTTAACACGAACGGAATAAACCGTGACCATGTAGATGAGGTCATTTGGGTACAGTGCTGAAACAAATGATGCGTATATAGCCTAATCACTATAGCACTCAATTTAGAAGACAATGGCTAGATGGGTGGTATAGTTCTGCAAGCCTCACCGTCGCATTTTTTTCCATTTTGGTCTTTCCTGGCGACGGTTCGTCCTTAAAGGAGATCCTCATTGCTCGGACGGCATATATTAAGCTATATACCAATGGAAAGCTTATGACTTCAGGTTGCCAAAAATATTTTTCCAAAAAAAAAAAATAATCTTATAATATAGCCGCTATAAACCAAAAACTAACCCTATATTTCGTTGCGATTTTACGCCCAAAAATACGCTTAAGCTTTCCTTCTCTGACCTTGGCAAATTTGTGTGACGTAGGCGATTGCACAAGTCTTGTTGCGCAATGCATCTTCCAATGTAAAGGAACCCCAAATCGCTACTCTTCTCCTGTGTTGAATTTCGCCAATATAGCGATAAATGTTGGTTGACTAGTTTCCTTAATCTCTGTAGATTGGTAATTATAATTCCCGGCTTCATAAGTGTGCAAGAAATGTGAAAAAAAAAAAAAACGCTTGAATTCTCATCGCTTACGATGAATCTTGAGTAGCGAGCAGAGCTCAGAGGCCAGCTGTGTTTACATGAAAGTGTGAGATTTGACCACCACTCATGCTACTGGAGCATGAAAAATAAATAGCTGCCCTTTGAGATTAGTGAGAGAGACCTGCCCCTGGAGCATGGGTGGTGGTCAAAAACTACCGCGTGCGTATAGACGCGGCTCTTCCATTGATTTACGTTACACCCTCTTATGCTAACCGATGGAATTGCATGAGGTATAGGCGCTATCAGGGGGAGTAACGGTGAATATCTTAATCTACTTTTCTCAGACCGGGAAACAGTCACTCAATTATGGCTGTTGAACCTTTTTTATGAATCACTGTTGGCTTTGCTATTGGGTTTCCGGTAAAGTCTTGGCTCATCGAGCGTAACATGGCGGTAATTACTTTAACTAGCGACAATTTGTTACCATAACAATTGCAGCAATACTGTGAAGCAAGGAATTCAGTATGTATAAAATGCCGACTGAACCGCTTCTCTGGTGACTGAGGGTGATAGAGCCATCAAATCTACCAGATACTTCAACAGATAGTTATCTGTATCTGTATTGCTCATAATTCTGATTTAGTTGAGCAAATTGTAGAGAAAACAAAGGTAAGTCTTCGAAAGCGCAGAAGCGAGCGATACAAGTGAATGGGATTTTGTTTACTGCCATCAACGATTGCACAATCGGTGACGTCACCACCTCACAGCGCCCAAGTCAATAATATTGACTTTCGCTGAAGTGGTGTTGCTTGAAAGACGATTTTCGTTTTGGCTCTTGTAACCAAATCGTGAGTAGCATAAATATGACACAGTTACATGTAAAATCGCGATAAAATAAGCTTTCCATTGGTATATAGCTTAATATATGCCGTCCGAGCAATGAGGATCACCTTTAAGTGTATTCTGGAATTGGGAGTGCTAGCCTATAGTAAATGCCCTGGCAGCCGCTCCCTATCATCATCATCATCATCATCATACTTTATTTTACATCCGAAAAAATACAATATTACAATATTGCGGTGTTGTAACTCACATTTTCCGAAACCATTTTACATTATATGCACATGACAGCATACTTAATAATCTCTTGGGTAAAGCCAATGACTTTAGCGTGAATTTTGTATCCATTTTCTAGTCAAAATCCAAGGATAAAATTGCTTCGTTCAGCCACTAAAATCCGTAGTGTATTAGGAAAAGTTCTCCGCTACTCGTAGTCTCATTACAGTCGCTGTAGGAAATACCGGCCTCCCACTCTGTGATGTAGGTTCTGGCCTAACCTAGTGCAGTCTAATACACGTAAAAAGGTACACTCAGCATGACACAGTAAATGACTCGACTGAGAGCACTATACTTTGATTACCACCAAAAAGCGGGAATTATTCGGTGGTTATTGTTCCGCGCATAAAAGTAAACCAAATGTACTCGAACATTTGCACAGAATCGCGCGCGCCACGCATAATATACCATCTGCGTCTCTTGCATTGCAATGCGCCTACATTATACCTTATCAGTTCGAACTGTTATGAGGCCCGACTATTTGGTGATAATCAAAGTATAGGTTAGGTACGCATAACTAGGGTGGTATGACACCCAGTCACAAGGACACTGTATTTTATAACACCGGATTTCGGGAGTTGCTGGGATTGTGACTTCATTGGCAGGCCAAACGTCAATATAAAACAAGAAGACCCATAGCTATACATCGATATCACATTTACCAGTATTGGGTGATTTATGAGGGAGTTGCAACCCCCAGTCAGACATATTATGGTGTTCCCTTCTAAAAAGCCCTACATTAATGAAAACACGAATTTAATATTAATCGACGATAAGGCGCGTTCTTCCTAGCAAACAGAGTGAATCGAAAAAAAAATGTGCATGAAAAAAACACAAAATTTGACCCTGACCTGTTTACTCAACTGTGACGCAGTTGATATTTTCATGATCTGCATGCTGAAAAAAAATGAAGGGATTTGGTGAAGAAACGCGGTAGATATGAAAGATTTTCGCGGCTGATCCATTCTTCTCCCATTCCAATGGAGTTTACACAGTAAACCACATTTTGTGTAAATGAATAGATACCTGACTCGTATTGTAAATGATATTGTTCCTAAAAGTTGTTTATTGTGGTAATGTTAAAAGTTAATAACAAAGCATTCTTTCTTTTCGTAACAATAATAATATAAACGCTGTACGTTCTTCTATAATTGTTTGCTTCAGATATTGCACAAAAATGAAATGGATCAGAAAAAAGCTTCATAAATCAACATAATGTTTAAACAGATTTAAAATAGAATTTGGATGAGAATTCTTTGCATGAATGTATTGCACAGAATCAACTTGATCAGATGAAACTTTCATTATCAATGACATGTTTAATTAAAACAAATTTGATGCAGATAAAGTATTTTTGGATAAGAGCTAATAAACAATATTGCACAAATAACACTTTGATATTTTTCTTACCCAGTCCATAAAGTCAGTTCAGTTTCAAAACGTTATAAACGCTATGTATAAATGGGCTAATTGAGCATGGCAACGAAATCATAATACTGTCCGTTTTCTTACTTCAGTTCTTCAATTAAGTCTTTCTTCAATATCGATTTATACATTTGAATTCGAAGAATTTTCTTCAAAGTTATTCCAGCTTATGACAATCATGTTTTGAGCTACTTGAAGCTACTTAAAATTAAGAGAATAAAGTTATTGAAAAGGGATCTCGTTTTCACTATCTTGACCAGGTAATAATTGAAATAATTCAAAATTAATAATGTGATACATTTAATTAATAGACTTCATGCTTTTTTTTTTTTTTTTTTTTAAACAACCGCTTCTAGTTTCTCTTATGGGAACCTTTTCAAAGTCATTAGTAGTAAAGATTATTTTTTATATTTCTTTTTCAACGTTTAAATTAACTCTTTGTCAATCAAGTAAAGGAATGATATCACTTTTGTGAATTATGAAAATGCCTCTTTTTTCTTAAATCTGCGCACAGTCAGCCGTGAAGTAACAGATGCCCCTAATTTTCATACACCGGTTACGTAACAACCAAGAAAACATTGTTACTAGTCATGACTTTGAAAAACTTCATACATTAGAAATAAGAAGCGGTTGGTTGAGGGGGAGGCTTATTACATTTGTTATGTTTATAATATTGAGTCACATGAACCACTGCCCAAAGCATTATCATACACATACACAGCTTCGGGTCAAATTGTAATTACAATGGCTAACAACTGGCTTGGTATTTTTTGTGTATTTTTACAGATATGCCTTCAAGAAAGACTACAGATATTCAATCACCATATTTTCTGACAATGCACGTAGTATTTTTTTTTTTTTTTTTTTTTTACTTCAGTTCTTCAATTAAGTCTTTCTTCAATATCGATTTATACATTTGAATTCGAAGAATTTTCTTCAAAGTTATTCCAGCTTATGACAATCATGTTTTGAGCTACTTGAAGCTACTTAAAATAAAGTTATTGAAAAGGGATCTCGTTTTCACTATCTTGACCAGGTAATAATTGAAATAATTCAAAATTAATAATGTGATACATTTAATTAATAGACTTCATGCACTGATTGTTAACGAATTCATTGAATCTGATTGCAATTATCTCTTGTGAAGCAAAGGTCAGAAAAAGTTGTCACCATATTCAGACAAAATTATGGAACTGAAAACCCATAATAATTAACTGAGTAAATCCCATTGGAATGGAATGGGGTAAAAATGGATCAGCCACGAAAATCTTTCACATCTACCTAATTTCTTCACCAAATTCCTTCTTTTTTCAGCATAGAATGTCGAAAATATACATTAAAACACCAACTGAGTCACAGTTGAGTAAATGGTCAGGCTGCATAACAGCATATGACTTCGTCTGCAAATGAGCTAATTAATGTACAAACATTTAGCATCTCATCACTTAGAAGATGTTTTTTTTCTATAATATTAGGTCAAAATGATCATGTAACATAATCTAGACCCCAGATATCATGTCAAAGATATGCATATGACCTAATTGATACGCGAAATCGGTATCTCATAATCAAAGGTCTATTCAAATACAACACAAATATACGTCCCGCCTTTAAACAACCGCTTCTAGTTTCTCTTATGGGAACCTTTTCAAAGTCATAGTAGTAAAGATTATTTTATTTTCCTTTTCAACGTTTAAATTAACTCTTTGTCAATCAAGTAAAGGAATGATATCACTTTTGTGAATTATGAAAATGCTTTTTTTCCCCTTAAATCTGCGCACAGTCAGCCGTGAAGTAACAGATGCCCTAATTTTCATACACCGGTTACGTAACAACCAAGAAAAAATTGTTACTCGTCTGACTTTGAAAAAAGGATTATTACATTGTTAGGTTATAAATTGAGTCACATGAACCACTGCCCAAAGCATATCATACACATATACACAGCTTCGGTCAAATTTGTAATTACAATGGCTAACAACTGGCTTGGTATGGTTTTGTGTTGTGTATTTTACAATATGCCTTCAAGAAAGACTACAGATATTCAATCACCATATTTCTGACAAGGCCACGTAGTAGATGAAGCAATTTCTCGACCTACATGTACAATAACACAACCAGCAAAAAAACCTCTATTTACAGGCCGTCGTACAGGCGTTGTCTGGTATGCAACTGTGTCAAGTAATAACGTTTTAGGTTTATGTTGTAATAAATGCTTCAGCAATATAGGCATATCGATTGCATATTACTCACATTTGTGAAGCCATTTGAAAGGCTTCGTATTCGTATGTAATCGATCGAAATAGGCCACCAATCATTCTAGATATTCACAATATGGAACGGAAAACAAACCACGTGTATTGAAAAACAACTTCGCATGGGGACAGGTCAAGCTTCCAAAGGCTCAAGAATTCCAAGTGTCTCAAAGGCTGCCTAAGAAAGGATTGAGTGCAATGGACGTTGACCTTCTGTTCGCCCTACATCGGTAACTTAAGTATTTTAGGCAGTCAAAAACTATCCTTATGTTAATCATATGAAATACATAATAATGTGCACATTTTTTTTATAACATCGGAGTTAAACTTTAAAATTTGACCACTGTACAACTGAAATTGACCTGTTTATTGATTGTTGCTGTTTTTAGCCTATAACTCGTAAACTTTACGTTGTAGATAGTAAAACTATACCTTTTCTGAATCCTTGTGGTTAGAAAAATAACATGGTATACTTTTCACATGATTGGATCAATTTAAAAATTTGAACCCTGTACAAACTTTGCCTTTGCCTCTCTCCTTAAGGCACCATTTGCTGCACTTAAGAATGACGTTTCAGGGGTCCCTGTCAGTCTGTCAACATATTTAATCACTCAAACCTTTTGTACTTGAGATGTGTTACAAATGTCTGCTAGTTTCCGGGTTATAAGTATCGTGCCCAAGGACACAAACACCTTGACAAAGGCGGGGTTTGAACTCACAACGTCATAATGCTTTTCCTCTGGACCAGCTTGATGTATTATTATCTAGAATACTAGTAGTAGATATCTGAATGATTTGAAACTCTCCTTATTCATTTACGTGTTAACAATACGTCCATTATAAAACCAATCTGCTTGGCTCTATACTAGAGTAAACGCTATACAAAAATTGATTGCGTTATAAGAATCGAATGTCGCCATTGGTGATGACAAAATGAAAAACATTCGATCATAACGAACGGCAACCTGCATTTATTTTTGAGAATTTATCATTTGTGATAATCATCTACGTATACTTATTTAAAGTATACAAACAGGCCTAGGGTTACATACAAACATGACCTACTTCTATTAGCCTGAGTTATACAGCCTCGATCTATACAGTATCACATCAATCATCCTGTTGTGCCATGCCTACTAGTATTCACGAAAGAAAAACTTTATGATCAAAGTTAACGTTGGATGAAAACATTTACGGTTCTCTACGATCCCAGTTATATTATATCTAATTAAATAGCTGTTAAACGATAAGCGTGTGGTATTTACATTGTACGTTTTGCACTTAAACGACCAGTATCTCGTTGGGTCAAACACGAGATGCCTCTGTTTTGTAACTATTTAAAAAAATATTATATTTTAGCTCTACCCTGTATTGCCTTGTTTGTTTTATTTCTTTAACCTGAAACACATACGGAAACACAATTATCCCACTGTTCTTCCTTAAAGCCCAGGGTCCAAATACAATGTTTAAACTGGTTAGTACAAGAATTGAAAAGAAAAAATACAAAGAAGGAGCGAATTTATTAAAAATATTAAAAATACGGTTTAACCAATTTTTAGAAAATAAGTTATAGATTAAAATAAAATGCTTTAATGAACTGTTCCAAAAGAAAAAAAATCAAAGGTAAATTATACAAAGATTACTTAAATATATTTGATAATTGCAACCAAATTTGGATTGTCTTCTCTGAGCAGTACATAAAGACTGCAATATTTACTAATAATTATCGCAATAAACGTGATGTGAATTATGTCGACAAGCTGCAGTAACATCCTATAAGAACGCAATCACTGTCATCTATTTTGTTTGCAAAAAGATTATGTGAAAAGCACTCAAGTGTCAGAGAAACCACTATAGACCGTATTTAATATGACGTCAGCCACCAACGGGCGAAGAAAGGCATACTGTTGGTGACAGTATGCATACAATCCCAGAAGGACTGACAATACATTAAATCTGGTCATCTATCCCTGTTTAGCATTGCACAGGGATCATTGACAGGTGAACGTATTGTAGTACTGGAATGCGTCTATCTTGTCCACCAACATGGCTGGCTATTGAATACGGTCTATAGACCGTCGCACAAGCGGCGGTTGAATTTTGAAGCATTTCCTTGAAGCCAAATGTTACTATTTGTTTGCTCCTGCCAAATGAGCTCGAACATGTCGAAACGGGGACTGTTTACAGATATCACAAGTTCTAAGTTCCCCCCAACATTATCCTTACTTAATGAAACACAAGTACACAATTTAACAAAATCCGAAATGTAAATGACAGGGGACGCTCTTCTGCACATCTTGTGGAATAAAACGGGCATAACAGGGGTCACTTGTCAGAGGGGGAAAATTCACGGTTTTGAGGCAGATTTTCCTGGTTGGAGGTGAAGATTTCTCAGTGAGTAGGCAAAAATGGCTAATTTAGCATGATTTTTCAGTTTTTTCCCCAGTCAAAAGCTCTCTGCGGTGGCAACCTTCCCCCTGCCCTCCCCCTCCCCGACCCCATTCGTCTATTACGGTATTGGTGACTGAGTAGCTAATACCCGAGGCCTTGCCGTAGTAATAAAGTCAGCTGTGTAATCCTATTAATTTTAGATTTTATACAAAATTGATTGGCATTTCTACCTTCTAGAGCATGATCAAACCAGCACAATGGAGTAATGCTATTTACTGCAACTTTTTTATTGACACCTTTTTTCATTCAAATGAGGTTCGTGTTGGTATGCGTGATTGGATTTCTATAATTTTCTCACAAGATGCACAGAAGAGCAAACTCTGTCATTTGCATTTGGGATTTTGTTGAAATCATGCGTTTCTATTTCTAAATGAAAGGGAAACAAACACACACCCAAATAATTTGTACTAGTTTAGTGCACTTTTGTGCCTTTACCTGATATTCCTGATTATTTATGATTCTACCATCTTGGACGCTATCTTGGATTCTTTAAATTGACAAAAATTATTATGGGGAAATTACTTATTTGTGAGAGGAAAACAAATTCCAATGAATACTCCATTTCAACCTTTTTTGGATGTTACGGTTTTTTTTAATTGGGGAAAATTCGTAAAGGGAAATTACCACCCAATGATTTAGAAACAAATGTCAATGAATATTGTCCAATTTGACACATCTTTTGATGTTTATAAACCATTTTTTATAATTTTACCCAGTCTGGCCCATTTGCGCGTCATCGGGTTTTTGAAATTGGGGAAAAGTCTTTCGATCTTACACACCATTTTTCTATGATTTTAACCATTTTGGACGCCATCTTGCAATTTGCCAAGTGCATAAGCTTGTGTTAAAGCCATACTGGCCACATTTTTTGAAGAGAGCGCCCCCTCTTCAAAAGTTGATATTTTGGAGCACAGTTACGTCATTAATTGTCCTAGGAAACTAAACCTTCGAACGAGAATGCTAAGAAATGCGTAATTTATCAAAAATAAGCGATTTTGTAGAATTGGGATCTCAGAATGGACTTAAGTTGGAGCTATAAATGCTATAGGCTACGTTTTTATGTCCGTCCATGTGAAATAGTGCCACCTACCTCGAGAAAATAACCTCTAAACCTGCCTTTCTTCCTAAACCAATAAAACACTAATGATTGGATCGTAGACACGTAACATGGGCACGCTATTTTTCTTCCCGACTATTCACATTGGCCGTTTCCCGCCCGTTGAATTATTTATCGGGATCCCTAATAATAAATCATAATTGCAAAAGTCCTTCGAGTAACCATTCACAGGTACATAGTTTACTAGGCAAGTTACAAATGCACCCGTGTAAAAATCTCATTTTTTTTTGGAAAAATTGGGGCGCTCTTCAAAACACGTGCAATATTGCGTTTAACATTTCAATGTGTACTAGGACCAGAAAGGAAAGCCCAAAGAAGCTGTTTTGTAGAGTCCTGGTAGTCAGGGAATTAAAAAAATCTGGGAACTAATTCTTACCAAAAACTTTCTTCACCAATGGTTTATGAGGGTGTCCCACCAACACATTTCAAAACATTTAAATTCAACTCCTCCCCTAGGGAAACCCTTGGCAGGGGTCAAGCCCTTTTTCAAGGTCAAATTGTCTTATCCTACATTCTTGTCACAGTATTTGAAAGGAAGCATCAAAATTATTCAAAATAGGCTCATTTTCAGCTCAGAACATATCCCGACATGGTGATACCTAAACAAAATTAATCTGCTTAAAAACTATTACACAATTTTGAGCAAAAAACGTAATTTTTTGTCATTTTTTTGGGTCAAAACTTGAAATATTCTGGTCTACATTCGTCTCTTTCGGTTGGATATTCCCTTCGTTTATTTTTGTGAAAGTGTTCAGGACTAACTTCCCCAGAATCTGCAGCCTTAATGTATTATAAGTCTACAAACCTTATGTATTTACGAAATTGAACATTGAAGTCACTGACCTTTATTGTTTTCCTTATTGTATCCTACTTGTAATAACCAATACGGTATTTTTAAGACTCCCATTTTTTGTTAAACCTAGCTCTTCCTTCGTGAAGGCAAGTAGCAGGTAGCAGTATGGATGAAAAACATTATTCCCTGCACCCCACCTCCGACTCATTTGCTTCATATCTGTGAAAGTCCGGAGACGCCAGCTCAGAAGCTCGGTTTCATCTGCCAAGTCATCCTCGGTTCCTTGGGTAATATCATGGCTGATTCTGGACCCTAGATGAACCAGCTGATCTATCCAGGGAGTACGATGGCCGACCACATCCTGAATGGAGAGTGTTTGACAGGCCGATCCGCGCTCACCTCCATATAATATGCACCATCTGTCAGCACAATCATGAAACAAACGGCCTTCACTGATGAGGAGCTTTGTGAGAAGAGGACCTTTATGGAAGACAGTATTGATGGGAGATGGGAGCCAGACACACAATAAGCACCAGTATTTGCAGTGTTTGAAACAGAGTTTGAAGCAGCTTTCAAGACTCCGCCGAGGGAGGAAGAACGCCTGCACTCTGGTGCAGTATTATTAAATGGTCGAGTCATCAAGATCTTCATTTTAGAACTGAACGACTTGCGACCATGCTGGACACCTCTCCTGCATTGTTATACGAGGATGCTGACACCATTTTCAGCTGCCGGGGCATCATCAATATGATGACCTAAGGGCGCACAGCTGTATTGTCAGCTGATGAAGCAACTCGAAACCTTCGCCTATATCAAGCATACGTTTGAAAGTTTACATCACGGCCAGAAAATCGAGGAATCACGTTGTCCGTTACTCTTGCCTGATTGGTCTGGCACCCTGGGTGTGACATCTTATCGAGCAGACACTGATGAAGGGGGGCCAAGTCAGAAGGTGGTTTGAGCAGAGGAAGGATGGGAAATAGTGAATTCTGGCTGGCCCAAGTGCTGTGTACAAACCCTCATCACTTCTCCGATGTCAACCAGCGCATGGAGGACGGTGTCAAGAAACATGATCCACCTCCACAAAGACCTTGCCAAAACAGGATGCATCGAGAACGCTGAAGCAATTGGACGTTCCTCAAGTGGTTTGAGGAGAACAATCCCTTTGATCACAGTCGAGACAAGCATTTGTTCACGAGCACTGCAGATGACGAAGTCAACGCGGAGAGAGCGGCTGAGTAGGGAGGGAGATGCAGATAAGCTGGACGGAAAGTCATGAACATCGACCATGCAGGTGAAGTACCGTACAGGCCCTGCAAATCGCTCAGAAACACTCCCAAGGTCAATGAAAAGAAGGTTCACCTAAACTCACTGAAGTTGTTCAACCGACTGATAATTTTCGCCCAACGGCATGAGACAGTCGAGACAAGCTTAACGTATGAGCTCACTCGCTTCCCCTTGTCCTTGTTCGGCACAAAGATCGAAAATGAACAAAAGCGCACAAGCATTGTTTTCCAAGACCAGCCTGAAGGAGTTGACTGATCCGCTTGACCTCACTGACCAAGCCCTGCTCTAGTCTAGGGTTTTTGATGGCGGATGGCTTCTCTACATGGTGAAGTGGGTACAGGTCAACTTGGCAACAGATTGCCAACAGTTTACCTGAGCTAAGCTACGTGCAGTGTCTCGGGTCGGCGTCGTCTCAGAGATCACTGGGGTCTTCGATGGCTAATACACTCGCAAAAGATCACGAACAAAGTCCGCGTGCCAAGACCTCCTGCTGTGATCTCAGATTCGACCAGATGTGATACATTTTGAGACCCCAAAGAAAAGTTCCTGGATAATACTCATAACACGAGTAGCTCATCCATCTCCTCTCTTCAACATTCCAGAATTGTCAGATCACCGTGGAGCAGTGTCACAATGATGCGGACACTCTTATTTCGATTGTGAAGAGCGGCACTGGCTTTGCTGCTACAGATGGCCTCGTTTGAGGTCATAAACTTTTGTGTAGGTACTTCTTGCAGCGAATATATGATTACTTTTGATTTTTTCTGTCTGATAATAGCTTTCAAATGTAAGTTCACACGTGGTTTGCAAAAGTTTTAGGCCGCATTGCTCATATCTTATTCTATTTTCATGTGCGGGCAGAGGACGCGGACGTGCTGATTATGCTTTGTACCCCATAGCTCAAGCACCAACCATCCACTCTTCTTCACCACATCGAGGGCTCTCACGATTCAGGAGGAATCCGAGAGCTCTCTCAGAAAGACAGAGGCGCTACTTGCTCTTTACTCACAAGCTTCACGGTTTGTGATCCTGTTTTTCTGCAAGTCGCGGGCCCACGGAAATCAATTCTATTTGACTGTTTTGTGCAGAGACCTTGATGATCATATGGACCATCTCCTTGACGTACGGGCTACTACAGACGTGGTGGATCAGGGCTGGTATAGCGATTTTCCAGTACTTTACCATGAACCAGGCACTTGCCTTTGGGGTGCAATTTCGATCAACGTAATATTCTCGCGGAAGGCGGCGGCCGGGCTGATCAAACCAGAGACTCTACCCCCAACAGAGGGGTGCAGCTGCACAGCATTCACTACGTTGCCTATCTCCAAACCCGTGACTGGATTCTTCTGCAGAGCATGTCTTTGGAGCCAGTGACTATGTATGACAGCAGTGGTTTTCGTGGTTATGAACCATTCCAACAGTAGATACTCCGCAGTGGCTCCCTGAGGATCTGCTCCGGTTCACAACTTGCAATTGTACTGGAGATTGCAGCAACAGCGGTGCAGCTTGCAAGAAGAATGTTGTCAAGTGTATCTCAGCATGTGGAAATTGTAAAGGCATTACATGTATGAACTGTATCCCTGATGAGGAAAGTGCTGGAGAAGACTCAGACCTCGACTCCTGAAGTAGTTGAATTGATGGTATTTAACCTTACAACCATTGGTGAAGAGATACTTGGTAAGGAATTTGTTGAAAATTAGTGACAAAACAAAAGCGGATAACCAAGGTAAAAAAAACCGATTTCCGGATTCCCAGTTATGGAAAACAAAGGTCAATGACTTTCATCACATTTTCAAATATTATAAATAGACCTAGAAGGTTTTTTACTTAATACATAAGGTTCCACTCTGGGGAGTTTTCTGGAACTTTCCAGAATCAACGAAGGAATATCCAACCAGAAGAACGACTTTGGTAGACCAGAAATTTTAATTTTTAACCAAAAAAGAATGACAAACATATTACGGTTTTTTTTGCTCAAAATTGTGGTAATATTTTTACAGATTGATTTGTTTGAGGTATCGACCATGTTTGGTATTGTTTTCAGCTTTAAAATGAGCCTAACTTTGAATAATTTTGATGCTTCCTTTCGGCATACTGTGGCCCCAGAATGTTGAATATATAAATTTTGATCTTGAGAAAGTGCATTAAACCCCTGCCACTGGTTTCCCCTAGGGAGTTTAATTTAAATGTTTTGGAATGTGGTTGGTGACCCTCATAACACATTGTGAAGAAATTTCTGGTAAGGAATTAGTTCCCAGATTTGCCAGATTTCTGATAATTTCACTGACTATGGTGGTGTACCAGGTCTAGACTTCAAGCGTCGGCAACATAAATTGCTTATCGTCATATTTATCAAATCTATTGCTTTTGTTTGGAAAGAATACGGCAATTTTAATGTGGTCCACCGGCATACGACGTTCTCCGACGGAAGTCCTTGAAAACACCATTATATATCTATTCCTGGAGCATGTCGTACAAATAACAAACCAATCATTCGCAATATCCGGAACCTGGGCAAACTTTCGTTCGTTGACACCACAGTCATTCTTGTTTGTATCAGTAAAACCTAGTGTGACGAGTGGTGATGTTCGAGCGCTTTTGTGCGGGGTAGTGCTACTGATAAAGATCATGCAGAAATAACTAGAACGCGTGAGTGTACAGACGTTCTTGAAACATTAATTGAACAAATTGGGGTAGCTATGTGGGTAACTTCAAATGGATAAGATGGGTGTGGGAGCTGTGAATTTATGTGGGCTACATAACGTGGGTAGCTTGGGTCATGTTGTGCGAATTTTATTTTTCGGCACTGAGTAAACGAAATGAAGAGACATAACCTATATCGGGTAACGACCCTCTGCACATGATATTAAGAGTAGCAATGTTTGTTTGTGTTTAGATTTGTAGTTTTGGTGTTCCTTTGTTTGGTTTTAATTGCTTTTACGACTGCTACTACTACAATTTAGCACTAAGCTACTACTACATGTACTACGACTACTACTACACTACTACTACTACTACTACTACTACTGACTACTACTACTACTACACTACTTATACTACTACTACTATCACTACTACTGCTACCACAAACAACAACAACAACAAAACAACAACACGAACAACTTACATAATTTCCGATACATGTTTTATCATTTTGAGGATCTCTGCTTGAGTCCCTGTCTTTTTTGCATAGCCCCTCTTCCAGACTATTCCTATACCCGTAGGCCTTTATCTGACTTACCATCACGATAACGTTATTGAAATGGACATACCCGAGTAACGGAATGGCACTCTGTGGCCACCTTACAGTCACGATCCCGACTCTATCAAATTGTTGGTCATAATTAGGATCCCGTGATGTATTGTAATCCGTTGATGAAGTTCGTGAAGAAAGCTGTAGATGACCAAGTTAGCCGTATGTGCGGCAGTCAGTTGTCGGAAAATTATCTTCGTGCGATTTGGTACACGCAGGTCACGTTTTTCCCAACACAGATTGTTTACCTTGTAACCCAGAAATTCCAAAATGGGTTCTTTGAGCTGTTCTGCCACGGAGAGCGGCTGTTGATGATACGGACCATTATGAAATATTTATATGTATCGTTGATTTTTTTATCGAGATTATTCCAATTTGTATTATGTAAGAGCCACTCATCATGTGCTCGTTATTCCAGCATGATCATATTTATTAAAATGTGGTAATATTATTTTGCGTCAAACGATCATAGTTGAATAACATAATAATATAATAATACTCTCATAATACCCATTGGGCAAATCTAAATTTCATAGCTTATATGATCCCTTATTTTATTTAAAGTTAAGAATATTAATATCGTTGTTATTCTAGTAGATTACCCTAATTTCATATAACCTTTTCATATCTTTTGTATCCAAAGGCAACAAACTGCATACAAAGGAAAACGAAGGTGGTAACGAAATTTCGCCCCAAAGTCTTCATTATGCATAACAAGTAGCCAATTTTCTCCAAAAAGAAAATGGCCAACCTAATCATATAATATAACAATATCCTTATAATAATAATATAATTATAAGAAGTACTTAACAAGATATAGTAATAATATAATGACAAAACGAAAATAACAACACAGGGGGACACCCAAATCCCCCCCCCCCCGGTTTAGGAGACGCGAACACGTGCAATGGTGTACACCCTATGACACCATTTTCCTATAAATAGAAGACAATGTGTCACATTTTTAACGTAGGAGGAAGAGCATGGCACACTGAAAATAATATCCTACACCAGATTCAGGTACAGTAGAAGTTAAGTGGACAAAAGTGGTGCCTTTTATTCGTTTTTGGGTTAATTGGGGTATGAATGATTAACATTAAAAAAGGTTTATTTTTTAATCTGTACTTCTCACCATTTGCTGAATTTCGATCCCTTATATGATTCTACATTCATAGGACACTATTTACTTCGAGTATTGGAATTTCAATTACGTTAGTGGATGAGTGTCACGATAGAAAAACATATTAATACATCATTGACTCTTGTTAATGGTGGTAATTTTCCTCACAGCTTACTGTCTGGCAAGGCAAAATAACTGCAAGGACGACTTTAATATATGTGTCCCAACACGCATGTTAGTGACCGATTGACATAAACTTTGCAATGCACGCCACTCACACAGTTTGTCTGCGGTTTTGCTCGCTGGCCGGTTTCACGGCATACCTCCATACCCTCACTTCCGATCACTGGTACCCGATCTCAGACGATGATGTCTCAGGCTCGTGTTTTAAACCAAAAGCCATGTATGTATATTCATGTTATGGTGAACACGACCAAAGGCATTTCCAGCATGGGTCTGTGCTTCCCAAATAGTCGATATAGCACATCCTTGACAGAGACTGAAATCCTACGGCAATTGTTTTATAGTGATATCTAGTCTGGATTGTCTGATCGACACCGGACTAGCTTAGACTAGGATCATAATTTACCCCGCATGGCTCTGGCTTGGTGCTTCGCACATCGAACTCTTGCCGATCTGGTGAACTTGCACTTTAAGATATACAATAATTATGTTTCAGTGTATAAAGGAAAATAAGAGCGTCTTAAACAAGGCTAGGATGATAACGTCCGTCCACACAGAGGAAGGGAGTTCAACGCATTCTTGACTCATGAGAGCATCCAACGAATGGTATGGTCTACAAATTCGCTAGACATAAATTCCCTCGAACCCGAAGTCCCTATCTTTTTTCTAGGCAGCCTATGTCCGGGGATAAAGTGAGGAATAACGCGAGAGGGGAAGGAGAAAAATTAATCGGTCTCGAACCAACGGCCTATTTCGGATCCCAAGTCCATCGGGAATACCATGCTACGAAGATGTCGGAGGCCTGGCAAGTGATGTCGTGCCCATAGGACTTCACTTGATGACGCAATCACTACATCCGGGACTTCCGTGCATTTTTCCAGGGTTAATTAGTGTATGGGAAAAGATCCGTTTTTTTATGATGGCAATTGTCGGAAATACCCTTGTATGTTAGAAGTTTAGGCTTAAAGACAACACGCTGATCTGAACACCAGCCTGTCTGCTCTATTCTACAAAATTTGTAGTTTACTCCGATCTCTGGCTGACATTTCATACAATAGTGAATTGGCATAGTCAATGCGAGATAAAATCAGTGAGCAGAAAAGAAAATGACAACTCTCGAATTTGATAAAACGGCTGATCAGGTAAATATTGCAAAGGTAGAAGTGACACAGATTTAATGGTAACCTTCACATGTTCAATTATGGGCATTGTCTGATCGAACACAACACCAAGCTTTCTGATTACTGAGGATGGGGGAACATCCACATTCCCGACCCTGATGGTACTGTCTTTGAGGTGGGTGATAGGATGAACATCCTATCACTTTTGAATTTTGGAAATCCCTCTCGTTGTCTTTAATTTGCGCTCAGTCGGTCGTGAAGTCTTCAATTTTCACACAACGTTTACCTAACACCATTAATATTTACTAGCAATGACTTGGATTAATATCCTTCATAAGAAATTTGGAGAGGTTGTTTGGAGGAGGCTTATTATTTGTGCTGTGTCTAGCATATTAGCATAAGAGAAGTCGCACGACGAATGCGACTTGGAAGATCATCACACAAACTAGCAGCAGCATAACCAAATGTTCTGTAACCGTAGTATAGATGAAGATGGAGAAATCAAGCAATGGTCAGATCATGATCTCAGAGCTCTCAAAGGTACATAAAGTTGATTAAGATTTGGAATGAATTCTGGTGCCATAGCATTAAGGGCATTGTTCGTGGGCGGTCAGATCTTTATAGCTCTCTGCTGAATAGAACTTTTCGAGCGAGGGTGTTATATGCGGCTTATGCTCACGACGTGAAACTCGAAGAACAAGGCGAGCTGCTCTATTCTGAACCATTTGAATTTTGCGAATATCGCGATCTGTCTGATCTCCGATGATTTAATTAATAGATAATAAAATATGATTTGCGAGTGTCTCGCTTGAAAATCAAATATTTGTCGTTATTAACATTGATTCAACGCATGTTTACATAGTCTTGAAACACTATTCTAACTCCATTTATAAAACGCAAAGCCAACGTAAATTTTAAAGAACACATTTTGTAACAACGAAAACTAGTTCTGTTCATATTTACATTGCCGAGCTCTGCTTGTATTATTATCAGATTGTAAAACGTGAAATGTCAACGAAATGGTAATATCTTCCTTCCCTCAATGTTTGTTCCTACGCAATATGCAAAATATTTCCGGATAGGTGTATACAATATCATGGCCACTAAACATCATTGTGTTATGGTTTTCATAGGTTTATCCTCCTTGTGTTGCTTTGACAGACACGCTAATAAAGCTGAAGTGGTAACAGAGTATCTCATATTTTGTTATTTTCTTCATAACACGTATTGGGGAAATAAAACAGGTCATCGGGCGACGTTGAAATATCACGCCATAAAGGAGTCATTATGTATGATTATAGAACCAAGAAAAACAAAGAAAGCGAATCATTTGGATTATCACTCACTTTGACATTTGATGTTGACATCCAATATCCAAAGTTGTGTCAGTATTATTAGTTTATGTAACGCCAGGGTGTGAAATAAATAGCTTCAAGGGGTTTATCGCAATGTCTGGCCGCTGTACAACTGCAAATGTGCCGATGTCATGTTATCACAATTTTCTGATGGGACCTTGCTATAGGGCATGCATTATAAAAGGCTTCACAATTGAAGTGTACATAAAACAACATACCCGCGTAGAGGCACCCGTTACGAAAAGGGCTAAAAGTAACGCTCATTGTCCACAAAAAATTGGCACTATTTTTTTTTTTTCAATTTCAACCAAATTTCTTCAATTTTCTCTCAAATGGTAGTCTAGGACCTTGGAAGAATACAGAACACAACGAGTCATGCAACAGACATGATAACAAGACGTCCTGATTTTTACGGTTGACCAACCTTAATGACTCCTTAAAATATTCAATGATCTAAAAAGTATTTCTAAAAAAAAAAATTGGCATTTTCCACAGAAAATGGTCGAAAATCCAATTTTGCGCTAAAAAAAGGAATATCCGATTTCCATGCGGTTTTCAGTTTTAAATGATGGCAATTGGCTTAAAGTTAGGAAAAATCGACAATGTTAGGACTATCTTATTAGTATCTTTGTGTACAAAAACTGTTCATGTAACAGAAAAAAAAAAACATTTTTTGATAACTAGAAAAGCAAAGGACTTTTTACAGGCCTCAATTCTAAATAGGCACTTTCTGACATAAAAATCACTTTGAAAATGGATTCAACAGTGCGTGTGTTTGTTTTAGTTCTGCTGGTATTATTTGAAATTCCCCTATGGCGGCAATATTTGAATTTAAAATGTTCGGCATTTTTTTTGCTGATATCACGGTCTCTGACACTAGGAGAAGCATGATTCTGGTGACTATACCCATGTTTGTAAGGTTCAAGGAATCCAATAAGAACATGATTTACTATACTACAAATCAGATCATTTTTGTTGGGGCGGCGGCGGCCATATTAAATTTAAGAATGGCTGTCACATAAAGTCGCTGTTACATTATACGGTTTTCTGGGCACGGTGTAGAGGCAATGATTTCAGTGTCCATATCCATGTTTTCAGCTGTAGGAAAATCAATAAGCGTTTGTATACATTTTGGATCACTTGGTAATGGTCACGTAAAATTTCAAAATGGCCGCCAAGCATTTGTTCTCAAGGAATTTTGAATAAATATAACAATTTAAGTCCTCTGCCATGCCTTTAGAATCTAATACCTGGGACTGTCCGTTTCTTCTCCAACAAGATCAAAATTCCAATCCAATATATAGAATAAAGATGGATTTATAAAAAAAAAAAAAAAAAAAACAGAGTGCAAATCGAATTGGTCCATTTTTCGTGATTAAAAATTTGTCATGATTACGAGAAAATTATTTTCCTAATATAATTCAAAACGTAAGTCAATTGATTGACTATGAACCTACTAACTCATTGCACACTTAATGTTGACCTCATGAATAGTCAATAAGTGTGAACATTGTCTTATTATCAGCATATACTTAAAAAATAATCATAAAAAATATCAGGTTTTGGAGACATGTTTATCAGCAATCAATTCTCACTTAACTCTGGCCACAACTCTCTTATAAAATAGTGGTTCTTCTTGCAAATCCTACGATGAGCGCATCGGTATAACACGGAAATCTAACGTGTTTCTTTCAATAGAAAAACAAACAGCAATATCTATCTCTATTTGCTTCATGTATTTTCAGATGCCTAAAGGCAGATATCGGACCCAATATAATTTTGCAGTCTAATTTATAACAAGCGTATCTTTGGATCTTCTGTATCGGTCCGGAATGAATAATGTCCAACAAGAGCTTATGTACTGGCTTGAATGAATATCAAACAAAACCCATGCGATTTGTTTATGATTTATAAACAGGCATTTCAAATATTATATTTTTTCTTTTCAATATGCAAGAAATATTAATTCACTTGATATTGATGAATGTAAACTATAAAGCTTACATCGCATTCTTTGTTTTCTTTAACGCCCTGCATATTTTTCTTGTTTGTTTTGTTTGCCTATGCGTTAATGTTTTAACTTATTTATCTTCAGACCTACATGGTGGTTGGCTGGATTTGTGTATCTTCCAGAGTGAGGAATTGAGCGACCTCTACCTCCCATACTCTTTTTCCGTCCTTTTCTAGTTTCTTCATTTCTTCTCAGCATTCCAGTTGCCTAGGTTTAGTTGATAACATCAGTTCGGTAGGGTCCAAGGCACCTGTGCCCTGGATTGTTCAGAGTCCCTGATAACAACAATACACCTGACCTTCGTGGACATACTCACAAAAATGGTCGGTGGTTGGTGGACGGGTGTGTCACCATACTCCGGTTTGGTTGGCACCTGTCCAAATGCTTTACACTTTCCTTCATATCCTTATAGGTTAGGGTCGTGATTAGGCCATTAAATACCCTATATGCTGCTGAACTACCAGCATTTATCGGGCGGAAGAAATCCCCCCCCACCAGGTCAACGGCCATGTGTTCCAGACTTTATAGTCTCTGCTGCCCTTGTTAAAGACTCACCTATATGCCAGGAACAGCTTGGGAGACAACCCTGAGGATACATCCGGAGTTGGAGCCCCGTAGGCGACTGACTGCTCTACTCAGCACCAGATCGGCAACTCCTGCGACGCTGCTTGCACCAAACTGTATCGTTTCTCTACGTTCCTTTGGATTTGTCCTCAGCGTGGAGAGGGTGGATTCATTGCATGGGCAATATACGGATCTCCATAGCACTTGCCCTGGCTTTGCGCCCTGGAGAGGGACACTCCAGCTTCCTTCATAGCGTAGACCCCCCACACGGGAAGTAGCAGTTATCGGTTTTAAGCTACTTTGTTTGATTGGCGTAGATCATAGCGCCAGGGCTACTTCCGACGGTGGGAGATGATCATCGCATCTCACTGGACAGCTACCGCTCGCCTTAAGCTGGGCAGCCCTCACCCAATTGGGTGCTGTCCCTCACCAGTTAGTCCTCCTCATAGGGTGCATGGGATAGTGGAGACATTCATGAAAAGCTGACTGCACTACTGCAACTTGCAATCAAGATAAAAATCCAAAAGACACTCCCCTCAAGCTTGGGATGTTGGAATGTGCGTACCATGACAACCTTGGTTTAAGTGACAATCTCAAAGATTATCAATGATACCGAAAGACAGCCATCATTAATAATGAGGTCTCCTAAGACGTCAAGTCGACATAGCCACCTTACAAGCAACACGTCTACAGATTCGGGTACACCCAAGGAAAAGGACTACACTTTCTTTTTGGCAAGGGACACCAGCAAAGAACCTCGTGACTTTGGCGTTGGTTTTGCATTTAGTAACTTCTTACTGGAGTTCAGTGGAGCGCTGATAACGGGGTCAGAACGCCCGTCTGAAATTCGCCTTCACACCACGCGGCCCGTCTATCTCATCAGTTTATATGCTCCAACCCTGACTTCCACTTCTGAGCCCAAGTATGAATTCCTATGCCAACCTGACCTGTAATCAAGGGTTCAATCCCAATGTGACACCTCCTTCTCCTGGTGATTTCAATGCGAGATTGGGTTCTTGACCACTAGTCCTGGCCATCTTGCCTTTACACTTTGGTGTCCGGTAAGAGCCCAATGCTGGACAACGTCTTCTTGAACTGTGCTCCTACTATAATCTGTGTGTGACTAACACCTTTTTCAAGACCAAACCTCAGCCCAAAGTATCCTGGCGGTCACCCACGCTCCAAGTCACTGGCATCAACTTGACCTGATCATCACAAGGCGATCTTTTCATCAATGCCATCAACCTCACAGGTCTTACCATAGTGCAGACTGTGTACAGATCATGCCTGGTCTGCTGTAAAGATTCGACTGCAACCAAAGAGGATGCACCGCTCTAAACAGCTGTAAACCACTCATCAATACCTCCACGATGCAGCAAGCAGACAAGTTTGATCATTTCTGTCCATAATGCTCCATGGGCTTGGCTAGGTCCATCCTGTGATACTTAACAGACAATGGACTCATCTCGTGAGACAATTCGGAGCTCAGCATTCTGTATCTTTGGAAGGAAATCCAATCAGAACACGATTTTGTTTGAGAGCCAAGTCAGTCTACTAACTCCAGTCATTGAAGCCAAACGAGCATCATCAGGGAGTATAAGAGTTCACCTTCCACACACAACCTGAGAGTGCGTCAGCAGCTAGAAGTGAAGTTCAGCGAAGCAAGGCAGTGTCCCAATTGAATACTGGCTGGCGCTGAGCGAAGAAATACAAACTGCTTCTGCAACGGGCAACATCAGAGGCTGATGTATGATTGAATAAAGAAAGGCTGTCGGAACCATCTCAGTGCAACGCGTCCCTCAAGCCAGTGTTGAAGTCATCACAGACAGAAGTAAGCAGATGGAGCGCTTGTTGGAACACTTTCTGAGCTCTACCTACAGAAGGCGTCACAACCCAGCCTTGACAAGATCAAGAATCTTCCTACCCTGGCTTTCCCTAGATGCTGTACCTATAGTGGATGAACTTGACATTGCCATCAACAGTCTTTCATCCGGAAAGCTCCGGGAATGATTGGAATACCACCAGACTTGATCAAATTGCCTCAAGTCTCCCTGCTTCACTCACTACATGAAGCTCTTCAGCTGGAGAAGAGCTATACCACAAGGACACGCGACTCAAAGATCACCACCCTCTACAAGAACAAAGGTGAAAGAAGTGATTGCAACCCTTACCGGGTATTTCCCTCCTTAGTATGGTCGGCAAAGTTTTGCCCGTGTGCGTTGAGTCGTCCTTCAAGTCCTGCTGAAAGGGTGTATCTGAGTCTCAGTGCCGGATTTCGTGCTGGCAGATTCACGATCGATATGATCTTCTCCATACTCCAACTACAGGAGAAGTGCAGAGAACAACAGAAGCCCCTCTACATTGCTTTCATAGCCCTGACCAAAGCCTTTGACCTGGTTATCAGGAATGGACTGTTCCAAATCCTTCCAGAAGCTGGCTGCCCACCAAGGCTTCTGAGCATAATCAGATCTTTCCACACCAACATGAAAGAAACCGGTACAGTTTGACGGCAGCCTATCAGAGCCGTGTGACATTCGCAGTGGTGTTAAGCAGGATTGTTTTGGCCCAACGCTCTTGGGATATTTTTTTCAGTACTTCTGAAGCAGGCATTCGGTACAGCCACATAAGGCATCTACATTCACACCAGGTATGATGGTCGGCTCTTCACTCCTGCAGTCGCCTTAGAGCTAGACACTGTTTCCAGATAGTTATTCGTGACATGTTTTTCTCTGATTGATGCTTCCCATTACTTGCATTCCAAGCGGGAACTTCAGCTGCTCATGGATCGCTTCTCACAGGCACGTAAGGACTTCGGACTTGTCCATCAGTTTGAAGCAACACTGTCCTTGCCCAATAATGCTCAAGACCCACCAATGTCATCACAAGCGACAATTAACCACTTGATGTTGTCGGACTTCACCTACCTAGGTCCACCATCATGACAGTCCTGTCTTCGATGTCAAAATCGGAAACGCAGTGGCCAAGCGGCAGCTACTCTTGCCCGGCTTACGGCGCGTGTGTGGGAAAATCCGAAGCTTCCATTAAGACAAAGGCAGCAGTTTACAACGACTGCATCATCAGCACATTAATGTAGTGAGACATGGACTACTACTCTAGGCGATGAGAAGAAACTCAAAAGCTTCCTCTGCGGCTGTATAGACGCATCTGTGGTGTCCCCTGGAAGGACATGGTTGCCAATTCAATAGCTCCTGAACTCGAATTGGCCTCCCACCATCTATACATTTCTTAGACAACGCAGACTCTCGATGGCTGGGCCATGTCCGTCGAATGGCGTATGGCCGTCTACCGAAAGATATCTTGTATGCTGAGCTTACATTTGGCAAGAGGAAAGTTTGGTCGACCCATGGTCCGCTACAAGGATATTTGTAAAGCGTGATATGTGGTACCCTGACTCGACATTGGGTGTCTGGGAGACTTGCTGACAATCGGGCCACCTTTGGCGAGAACAGTGAAGCAACAACCTTGAGCTTGAGAACAACAGATCATCAGCCAGTTTGACATCCCATATTTTGGTAGCACCTGTGCGAGAGTGAACTGCCATCTCTTGGATTGGCCTCTTCAGCCACCAGACGTCGGCTGTTCACCTAACCTTTGACTTAATGTGGGCTTTATCCATAGTGCGCTTGCACTGACGGAGGCCATGATGACATGACTAAACTGAAAGGAAATGAAATCGTTGTAAACTGCCAATGCGTGACTTTAAATACTTGAAATCCAAAGTGCCACTTTTGAAGGAAAAAATTAGTGTGGGTGAAACCTAAATGTCTTTTTGAAAAGCACGAACTTTTATGAACTATCCAGATGTTTCTTCTCTTCAAAACTTTAAAAAAATCTAAACATCCATTTCTAACGCGATGTTAATGCAACAAATGTCTCGAATTTGGCGAACTTATTTTTATGAACTTAAGGTGCACTTTATTGGTCTAGTTTACACCCTAGGGTAAAAAAAAACTCCGTGGTAAAACATTCCAATGGCAAAGTGGTTACTTACAGAGCAAATGGATGTGAAATAAATACACATATAACAAGTGTCTTATATCGTTTTCCGATATAAAGATAAAAGTTGTTTGCCAATTTTGTTTATATGAAACAGATTTAAAAGGTTGAAAAGGTTCAGCTTAATAGTCCCGTGGAACACTCAATACATACCCTGAGACGATAATGAAAGCCCCCCCCGGATTTTCCCGGGGTTCTCTACGTTTGAGACACACAAATCTCATTATCTGTTGTAGAATCGTGATGTACTTGAAAACAGCCATAGGAAATTCCAGTGCAGCCATTCATGCATTTTGTCAATTGATGACGGAAAATGTAAACGACCTCTGTTAATTTCCAAAGGCTAAATGCATTACGGGCAAAACGTTAGAACATCACCGCCATTTCCTCTGATTGAATCTGTTCGAGGAGGCAGTTTCATCTAGGATATAGCCAAGTTATAGACCGGTACATCCAGCTGCTAACTTAACCTACTTACTGCCAAATATTCACTAGTATTTTGTTGTTGCATGTGCATAAATCTCATATTCTTTAAAAAAGCTTTTTTTTTAATTTCATTGATTTTTAACCTAAACACAAAATAGCGGCCAATATTACTATTGCTTGACTAAATAGCTGTAAAATGTATATTCGTTGATATAAGTGAATCAAAAAAAAACTTGTGCACGGTGCAGATGACCTGGACTGATAATGTCACTGAATCAAAGATCTGTTTGTTGTTTTAATAAAGCCAAATCTAATATACTTCCAAATGTGAAAAAAACGAAGAAAACAACAATAAATATATGGTATAGTGATTGCATGAAGGTCAAGATCATCTTTAATCCTTGCACAATATTTTTTTTTGTGATTCACGTAGTAAATGCACACGAAAACTCTGAAATTTCACATTTAACACTTAAGTGTACTAAGTCTGGCGCACCCCCTCTGAAACCACTTTGCCATTGGAATAATTTTACCCAAACTCTGCTCATGATGGGGTACAACAACATAACCACAGGAAAAAACAAATGGAAAGCGGTTGTGGCGATTCAAAATGACGGTCGAAAACCGATTATAGTTTCCCAAAGGATTTTTCTTCTATACAATTGGGCTCATAATAGGAGAACATAAATACATTTATATTAACAAAAAATGTTCACTCGTATGTTTATGTGCATAACCATATTAGTTAAATGAGCTTTGGGGCATTTTCGACAAAATGCGATTTTGTACTAAAAATAGATCAAATATATATTTATGTTGTACAATACACACCGAAACTATGAATTTCACATTTAAAACTGTGTAAAAAATCATGTGCGCTGGCTTGTTTGTAGCTCCAATTGGCAAGAGAGAGGGAGAGGAAGGGCGTTGGCGGTTTTGTCGGGTTATGTGTTGCGTTTTTTGTGCTAGTAACTAGGAGGTTGCCCGGTTTGAAGGATGGCCAGCGGCACATGTTTTTTTCAGCACTGGTTCAGCACCGTTCTTCCTGGAGAACTAAGTAGTTAAATTTCAGTGTGAATTTCCATATGTAAAAATACACCGTTCTTATGCGATCCGATAGGAAAAGCGATGGACACCTCTCGGACTTAATACACATAGATTAAATCTATCGCGCCTCTGCAAATCGGGCGAGGAGCGCCATGATAGTAATAGGAGGTTGCGGTTCGAATCGGTAAGCGCACATTTTTTTAAAAATTTTCAGGAAAAGATTAATAAAACTTCATCCTTGTCTGCATCAGAAACTAAGTAGTTAAAATTTCCTCTATGTAACAAAATTATACTATCCCGATGATATCTGATAGCAAAAGCGACGGGCACCTCCGACCTATCGTACCATAGATTAACGCGACCTCGCTCCCAACCAGGCTTGGTAGGCTAAATTGGCAAGGCGCGTGCTAGAATATTGATGTGCCAGTTGAATCGGCCAAAGATGCACATGTTTTTTTTAAACACAAATAACAATGTATACATTCCGACTCCTTCGTATTCGTAGTCTCTGACTCTCTCATCATGTCGACATGTTCTATGTCCCAATACTGTTAAATAATTGATTAAAGGTTCTCGTCTGTTTGTTCGGTTCATGTCATATCTTGTCCGTCTGTATAGTAATCAAATATTCATCAAAATATTACAGGGTGTCCCAAAATAAAGCAATCCTCGCAGTCGGTGCTATAAATTTCAAAAATTACTGAGAATTATCAAATTTTATAACAGATTCCTGAATGATGAACTTGTTTTGTACATTCGTTCAATTTTGGTTGATACGGTTACTGGTTTTTGAAAACAAAAGCTAGTATGTAACCCGCTGTCAAATTACCCCATCAAGTTTGCGTTTGATCGTTGAAGCAGGTTCACCTTGAAATGGAATCAAAAGTCTTTCATTACAAACATTCCTGGTACTAAATCTGTCTGTTTTTAAAAAAAAATAAATACCAAGATATTGCGTCATTGTTTTATATATCCACGGTCTTTATTGTCTGTACAGTATTTTGCTTTACTCAAATTTATAATAGTATTTAGCAACTTGGCCACATTTTATCTCCAGTGAGTCTGACAAATCCGCGTGAATAATGTAAATTGCAGCGGAGGGATTAACACCAAATGAATGGAAATAGTTGGGGCTATAATTTAAAATTAGTTGAAATACTAAAATATTTGAATTATTGTTTATCCCACGGTCTTTTATCATCTGTTCAGTATTTTCTCTACTTATATTGGAATAGTAAATAGCGACTTGGCAAACTTACATGTTTTATCGTCCGGCGTGTTGACAAAAGCAGTGAATAATTGCACATGCAGCGGAGGGATAAATACCAAATAAATGGTATGTTGAAGATCCTTATGATATCATATGTTATAATAGGACCATTTGATGGGACACACAACAAATCAACACAAATAAACTACCTGACACACCCAAAAAACGGAGTAGCTTACATCAACCACACAAGGTCAGAAACGGTGTTCATTGTGAACAGAGACCATTCCGCTTATTTGTCAAAGACATGTTGTCTTTAAATGTTTTTAATATTAAACTATTGTTTACAAGTTTTATATGGAGGTAATTGACCAAAGTAAGTAGTAAGGATAAGAACCCCAGAGGGAAAAAAACCAGCAAGACGAAAAACCCGAGAAAGAGAACAGGAGGAAGAAAGGGAAAAAAACAAAAGAAGAAGAAGAAAAAACAAAAAACACCGGCACCTGCATACTTTAGCATGCCTTGATGTGTATTAGTCAATCAGTCAATTGGAATGGCTGACATTGTGGGCCTTCGTACTGACGGTAATCGCCTTGGTTCTGAAAAACAGTGAAGCACACAATAAGATGAAATTGAACAGTATGTGGAGAAAAGGATAGCCCGTACAGATATCTCGCAAAATTTCAACATTAAAAAAAGGAAGGATTAGTACCGGAGAGTTTTTAGTTAAAAGACATTTTTATTCCCAACTTTTTCAAGGTGAACCTTGCTTCAACGATCTAACGCAAATTGGAATGGGGAATTTGACAGCGGGTACATAATAGCTTTGTTCAAACTAA
This sequence comes from Ophioderma brevispina, assembly GCA_023653785.1. Taxonomy (NCBI): domain Eukaryota; kingdom Metazoa; phylum Echinodermata; class Ophiuroidea; order Amphilepidida; family Ophiodermatidae; genus Ophioderma; species Ophioderma brevispina. Next base: position 38,623 of record JAMKCH010011779.1, on the reverse strand, counting down.
GTGACCCGTTATCGGACAAAAATTGGACAGGAGAACGAAAAAATGTCGGCATTCCAGAATTTGTTATACAACTTTTCTCAGTAATTTTGAATTATAGCACACAACTGCGAGGATTTGCATTATTGGGACACTCTGTATCTTGAAAGTGGTGTGCCTCAAATCCATCTGACAAATATACTGAATAGCCGCGCGCATTGATGGCGAGTGGTTCAGTTTCTGACGGCGACTTGCTGTGTATTGCATATCATTTGAAGCACAGTGTTGCTGTGTAGCCAGTATCACATTCTATATATTAAAAATAAAGAGATGTAGTTTGTTAACAGCAGACGAGCATAGCTATTTGTTTAATGATTTACTGGGGAACAAAAAAGAAATGGAATTTGGTTAAAGTTATAGTAAGTTCGTCATCATTTTAAACTTATAAGAGTAAATGTAGTAGGGTTACAAATGAAAAATCTATTCTCGAAGTTGTGCGAGAGGGATTTAAGATGGTTTTTCTATAGTTTGAAGGGTTACGAATTCGAATTTTTGTTTCCAACCTATGGGAAATGTGGTGAATATTATCAAATAAGGGTATAAAATTAGTACAGAGAAAGGTTTGAAATCAAATGAGATTGTGTTTAGATGTACATCAATGTATTTGTCTCATTATAAGGATTAAAGATGTATCGTTTGTCTAGGTTCTGACCCTTAGTTAAACATTATCCAATAATCAAAATTTTTGAGACCGGTGTCAAATTATCGTTCTGACCATACTGAAGCAAAAATACATTTGATTTAATACTTTTTTGGGGGGGGGGTGGCAGCTCTGTATACAATTTTGACGTCAATTTTTGGTGACATTTTGCCTACTAATTACAAAACCAAATGCCAAACATTGCAAATTAATTAAATACGGAAAATTCTATACCAGTTTCAACAAAATAGGAGCACTGGTTAAGTTTTACCCCGGGATAACCTTGAAACATAATAGGGCTGTACCTAGACAAATTATACCTTTTTTAACAATGTATTGGTGTACATTAAAAACAATCTAACTGGATTTCAAATATACACCTGTACTAATGTTACCTTCTTATTTGACAATGTTTCCCACATTCCCCAGAGGTTGGACCAAAAATTCTGATTCAGCACTCTTCAATCTATTTATAACATCTTCAAACCTTCTCCTCAAGCTTGGAGAATAGGATTCTATTTATAACCCTAATAATGAAGGGTTGGGCGCAATTAAGTGCGTACCATTATAAAGCATGCTGAATCGTTTTTAACAGAGTAGATGAGAATTCTGGTTATACTAGATTCAACCCATCGTATCTCCGGAGGAAAAGTTTTGGATAGCGTCGATTAGTTGAGAGAGGATACTGATAGAGAAAACTGTTGGTCCGATTCAACCGTTCTATGAACCAACTAAGATAATCTAGCCTTTCATGTTTACATCATCTTTACATAAAGAGTGCAAAGACTTTTGTGTTCCTTGGTATCTAAAACGCAGGCGCTCAAAAGTCAGTAATATTCAACTCACCCGCTACGTTGGCTACCATTGAAGCAAATACGATTAGCATGCAGAATGTTTTGAGAATTTAACGTATCTCCCACCCACTGCATATTCCCCTCATACCTTCGGAAAAGTACTAGAGGTAACACGATGGGTAGAATCTACTATAGTAGATAGTACATGAGTTCTTTAATTTTGCAGAAACACTAAATAAGTTGGATATTCAACAATTCGACACCTTACAGACATGGAACACTGCCTGGCTAGATACTTCAAGACCAGACCAACTCACTATTACACCTATGACAGAACTACCACGTGATAGTAATCTTCCACTCAAAGAATGGGTCACCTTAAACCGGAATCGAACAGGAGTCGTTCGCTTCAACAGCAATATGCACCGATGGGGACTGCGACCATCTCCAGCCTGCCAAAGTTGTTCTCCATCACAGACTGCGGATCACATTCTAAATGAGTGCCCTTCCTTTGCTAAATCTAGGAATGTTGAATGTTAAGAACATTTCACTCACGCACTCACTCACTCACTCACTCACTCACTCACTCACTCACTCACTCACTCACTCACTCACTCACTCACTCTGTCGACTTCTTTTTCGGGGGGTTTAATTTTGGGGAACCAAAATTTTGCAGATTTTTAACCTATTTTGGTCCCAAATTATTGTTTTTGCCCAAAACCTTGGTGCTTTTTGGCCCCACATACCAACACATTTGTGTATTTTCCTCTCGATGGGAAATATCGCCCCAGTTTGATGAAATCCTCTAGTGGTCACGTTTCGTTTCAATGCTGATCCACTTGTAAACTGAAATTATATTCAGCCGAGTTCCTTTTGGCTTTTCCTCATAAGATTGCAGAAGCAGGAATCTCTGCGTGCATAAACAACTGCCTTTGTTTGTATAGAGTCTTGTTATTGCAGAAGATATTTCTCTGAAACAGTTGAGTGTTATTTGCTTTAAATAGACTTCATCGTTTATTTTATAACATTGGTTCATCATCCGTCAGCTTAGTTTTACAAGGTTCTATCTAAATGAATACATGATAATGTTATAAATGGTATTTAGGTCATTTTGAGGTGTTGGCCTTCACGTCTATTAAAAAGACAATTTACAGAAAGTGGAACATTTTAAAGACCAATGAAAGCATAAACTATGGAAAATTTTATATCACTGCATCTTTTTTTTATCGGTGGACATCTAATAACAGCTTTAAAAATGTCATTGTGACCCACAAACATTTCGTCGCCCACATCACATACTGTCTTATCTGAAGTTTTTGACTTTTTTGAGATATTTTGCCTATGTTCTTATAATGTTATGGTCTAAATGCACAAAGTTATAATCTTGATAGTGACCTAATTAGTGCGATATTAATTAAGAATTTTCATCAATAAGTTCAAAACTGCATATCGCGATTTCACATACTGTCGTATGTTTCATTTACACGTACCTTCAATAGGCGTATAATTAACGCTGTTCGTAAAACAAGCTGTTTACGCTTTTCACATACAGATCTATGTGCGTCGTATCTGCCTCGTGCGTGAAATTGACGTGTTTCACATAAAGATCTATCTGAACGCATTGAAATAACAGTGAAATTAGCGTTCTATGTGAAAATACGACATTTGCGTTTCACATACAGACTTATGACTTTGTTGCTTTATATCAGGAATACAATTCAGCAAGGTTAAAACTGAAAAATGTTTTCTTCATAATGCACAATTAAAGAGTAAATTGTAATGTTTAATTCCATAGTACAAACATGAAATCTCCCGATAGAATTTCAATGGCGATTTTCTCGAAAACGGCATTTCGTCAGATAAGACAGTATGTGATGTTGGCGACGATTTCAAGCGCCTAAAGATTGAAACATGATTCCATAAATCTTTCTGACTTGCAATGTGCAGTCCGACAAGAATGTCAAGAAACAAATATCTCATTTGAGATGTATGGTCTGGACAGGAACCACACGTAGGATTAAATACACTATCAGTGATCCACCCGAAAAGGGTCTACACACTTGACATTTGCTGCAAAACCTTAAATGTAAAGGATAAGTCTATATAATGCTCACAAGGTTTTTTTATCAACCGAGAAAAACAACAGAAAAGAAAGAAAACAGCACTATTTAAAGAAGCGAATCAAGACGTATCATATGAGGAGACCTCGGGGCAATTCCACTTGTGTGAAGTAAGATCAGATCTTTTATGAACCAGTGGCACAGATTTAATCCATGGTCTTGTGTTGTGTAGCTACAATGCACAGTAATGGAACCCTTACAGTTTGGGTATGGGTTGGAGCACCTGCAATTGTTATTGCGGGTGCGCAACCAATAACTCATGCAATTTTCGCCCAACTCTATTTTCATTTGTCTTACAAAAAAAAAAAAAAAAAACAGCCACAAATTGCTTGATAATTGTTCCATCTCAGTGATTTTGCACTTATGGTTTACCTTCTTCTTCTTCTGCTTTTGTATGTCAATGAACAACAGCAATAAATTTCAAAACCACTGTTAATCAGCCATTCCTTGATTTGATTTCAACTTCCATCATATATGAGATACCATTTAGTATCCTGAGAAGGGGCGGTCTAAGAAGATGTAATCAGCTCTCTGCTCTTCTATTCCACATTCACAGGCTGGACTTTCGGCCAAAACCCTATCTGAACAGACTGGCCTTAATGCGTCCGACACCACTACGAAGACGGTTCAACTTTGTCCACGCTTGCCTGGGTAAATCAACGCTTGGGCTGATGCCTGATGGATCATTGATTAATCAGGGCAATGATATCCAAAACATTAGTTTCAAAACATTTAGTGACTGGTTTGGCTGTAAGGTCTTCAACAAGTCAACTGCATGCTGGGAAATTGACTGTAAGGAAAGTAATTTCGTGCGTACACTGTCTCTGGTGGTGGCTATTGTTCCACGGAGAAGGTGGTCAGGCTCCTGAGCTCTTTTGGGCGAAGGTATCCTGTTACAGTGCACATGGGTTCATTTAAACCGGTTTCCAAAAAAACTGTACGCCAGAGTTGATATGCAAATAGCTTTGGCACTTGCTCCCCAGCTGGTACCGGCGATGTGATGAATCAGGGGTACTTTTATCCCCCAAGCTTGCCCAATGTTGGTGATTGGTTAGCGCTCTGTCTAGTTTCACTCCTAGATAATGTTGGGCACTGTTGGGAACCCAGCCGTTGAGAGTCACATTAAGTTCTTGCTTGGCTTTATTGTGGTACAGCTGATTCTAAAAATCTTAAATGCTGATTGCTGACCAGCTGATTATTAGTAATCAGCTATTCGCCACCTGGGTGTTTTCTTTTTTTTTCACTTTTATTTTTAAAGAACCGCTAATTATTTAATTGATTTTCATGTGGACACATGACAGGAATTTCCAAGAGAAGATTTCAATAGCTTCCCACAATGCATTGCTTCCAATGGAGGTTTTTGTACAGGTACTGATGTGGGTCGTTAGTGATGAAACATGGCTAAATTGACAGTACTGATCACAAACTTGCATTTTAAGAGCGTTTCATCTCTAACGATCCACATGGCAACCTGTACAAAAACTTCCAGTGGAAGCAATGCATTGTGGGAAGCTACTGGTATCTTCTCTTGGAATTTCCTGCGAGTAAGAAACGTTTGTTCAACATTATTAGTGTTTTAGGGCTAAACATAGCTTTTTTTTCTGTTATTAGTTTGTGTACGAAGCTAAATGGAATACGACAAATGCATTAGTTTTGCCACAATGTCTGTATAAATCACGTGCTTTTGTATGCCCTTGGCTAGGATTAAGGCTTACTCAAAGCACAGACATCTTGAAATTTGCTAGAAAGGTCAAACGAAATTGCTACACGCGTCATTTTAAAAACTTCATCTTTGGAACGAAATTTTAATACTCACAAGGAGATCGCCGTACAGGAAGCAACGTTAAAACCACACAAATAGACGTCTACTACCGGATATAAATGCCTCACATTATACCGAACGAAAAACATAGAAAACAATAGAGCATGCCTTATTCTAAAATAATGCCTTAAAAGAACCATAATCATTTTAAAGGCGATATCTGATGTTTGATTTTAAACTTTAAAGGTTACTATGAAAAGTACTATGATTATTAACAAGGATGGATTTTTGTAATTTAATTTGCGTTTCTTTCGCTTGTCGTGTGTCGTGATGATGAATGTCATTGTTGCATGTAAAGAAGTATCTCTGGTTAAGATCATTATGTTCATGCACTGAACATATTAGTACAAATGATAATGAGTTTGTATTCTTTCAGAGGAACTAAAAGAAAGTTTGATTAAGATACATCATAGTACTCTGGCTGTCTATTTTCCTTTTAATTAGTTTATCTTTACCCAGAGTGGCCTGTGTTCTCTGGGGAAATTTTATATTTCTTCAGAATAGCCGGTTCGAATCCCGCCCAACGTACCTATTTTTTCAACACTAATGTGCACCGGCCATGTCTGAATTTCCGCCGGAGCAACTCGTCCGCCGGCGCTGGGCGAAGACATCCCGCGACATGCTGGCAAGATGCATCTAATGCCGGACCGAGCCTTCCGGCATGGGCCGATCTCTCACACACAGGGCAAGTACACCCTGCACATCAGTAGTACAGGGCAAGCACAACAGCAACATTTAAACAATGTTCTGACAGCGTGTGGTCTACCTTGTTTCCTTTTTCCATTCAGTGGTTGTCATTCCGTTGTAGTCTGGCTCCATCTCTTATCTGCCATTTTTCCTAAATGCTCCGTCCATGTCAATTTGACTCATTTTGTAATTAGTTGTTTTAGTTTGTTCCATTAATAATTATCCACACGTTTGTTTTACGGTGTCTTCTTGTGAATCCCAGCATCGTCCATTCCATACTTCGTTGGGTTGTTTGGATTCTCAATTCCATTTCCTTGATAGGTTACTGATTAGTAATTCACATCAAGGAACGGGCTAAATCTATGAATAGCAATCCACTTCAAAGGTCAATTGTAATGATTTGTCGCCCTGCAAAATTTTTGCCCTCCATCCGCACCACGTAATACCCGTATTGATTTTCCTTGTCAATGCTTAAACCTCTTTCAAGTAAAATGAATGTAATTATTGTCGAAAACTCTTAATGAATTGACACGAATACAAAAACAATTGAAAGTAATTATTTTTTCAGCCCAGGTATGTTACAATAGGATATGCAAGGATATATACAGTAGGTGAATTTGTCGACCTGGAATAGGACACAATCATTCACTTTCAGCTATATGACGTTGACCAATGAAAATAAACCTAATTTAAAATATAATCACATATTAGCATATAACTCTCCTATTAATGCCAAAATAAATTATGCCAATATTTCACCTTAAATCCACAAATTGCAATCTCACGTGCGAATGACATATACGTCGTTAGGTTATAATTTGCGCAAATAGTTTTCACTAGGTTAAAACGGCAGTCGTTAGGTTAGATTTTTGCGGAAATACTTCACTTATGGCGGAAACGGCAAAATGGCAATTTCACAGTGAAATTACAACTACGTCGTGAAACAACTAATACTTCCAAACGAGATACGACACTCTTACAAATTAAGATTTTCGACAAATAACGCCTCTATGTGATGCGGACATGGATACACATATTTCAAAAAGATAGAAACGATGTTCTGCCACCAGTACCTTAGAATGTTGGAATCAACAGTGTAATTTGTTATCCAAAGCTCGCACTACAGGAAGAATAATAACCTAAAGATACACTACAGGGCAAATGAATGGGCATTTTAAAGCTGTTTCCAGGTTAGTGATGATAAGTCTGTTCTACCACATCAAGACCTGACGTATTTGCAATGGCTGCCTCGTGTGATTTTATTCATCAAAAGTTGTATACTCTACTGTTATTTTGTATTTGAACGTCCTCCGCTTTCTTTTAAGACTTATCCACATACGATTTTTTTAGGTATTGGTAATCGGCCCGTACCAGGAATTATGCGGGGGGGGGTTCGGATTTTGCCAGAAGCGACCTTTTGCGTACCAAAAAAAATTTTGCGGCTCTCTGCGCTCGCCGGTTGACCCAAATTTTTGCACCAACTTCTCCAAATTCCTGAAGAGCCGATGGGGGGGGGGGGGAGGGGGGTTAGAGAAGAAAACAAATTTCTTCTTAGCGTTGAAAAACAAGCAGTAATAGTAAACAACGACAAATCGTAGGCGATGGGTCTAACATCTTGCTTATTCATTCATATACCATGTCACACAACCCGTAAGACAAACTTTTATTGACAAGAATGACTAAACTGGCAAAGCGGGACCTTGAACATCCATAAAGCGACATTTGTTCATTTTTTTTTTGGGGGGGGTGCGTCGCACCCCGCGCACCCCCCTGGCTACGGCCCTGATTGTAATATACCCTAAATCAAATTATTAAAGGTAAATTAAAATAAAAATCTGGTACAGCCATTAGCTGACAATAAAAGTCACACAAGGCAGCATTGCAAATACGTCAGTATGTGATGTGGCCGACGTTAAGTGTTATCTGGCTAGAGGCAATTACGGATCTGTTATCAAGGCCTCGCCACTGTAATTGCTGAGCTGGTCTTGAAGAAGGTCATCATGTATTTTATCTAACACTTTGTGGATATATAACAGTATTATGGTATACTTCACGGTCAACGTCCTATGATTTACTATCAACATTTCTCATTAATAGTATTAGAGGTACTCTTTTATGATTGAAACCGGATTGATGGGCTTATGGTGTTCTGAGTGGTGATAAAATTATAGATAATTTCGAGCAGTTTCTTTACTAAACTTTAGAAAGGTGTGGCCGATAGACGAAGGTAGGAATAAAATTATCATTTTGACATCAAGATAGTGGCACAATGAATTGGCTTGTCTTTAGATCACTTGAGAAGCTACCTAAAAAGTGACTTGCTAACCCGATTATGTAATATTCAACGTCAGTGTTCAATTTCAGGTTTTTTCATTTTTAGTCTGTTTTACTTGTTCTTGCTTTCGTTAATCTAATTCATAAAGATCATCAGCATTTATTGTTTTGTTGTTATAGTTTCCCAGTCTTGTGATACAATATTATTTTATTTCAAAGTGTACACCTTGAGAACATATTCCTAGCAGGGAAATTCTTTCTTTTATCTTTAAGAGAAATATGGATCTCACCTAGAGCGTTATAGATAACGCAGATGCAATTTTAAATAGAAATTAACTGTTTATAACCGATAATACCCTGAAAATCACTTCGCCGTTGCATTTTTTATCTCTGGTCATAAGATGGTTAAACATGAACACAGAGTGATCGCATGGACATGGAAAAACATGAAATCGGTTTTGGCAGATGTCAAAAGGCGGTCCAAAACCCGATTTTTGTGTTTCGGCAAAAAAAAAAAAAATAACTAAAATAAAAAAATATAAATAAAATAGAATGGAACCTAGAATAAAAAAAAATCCTTCCGCCGTAGAATGGAAAACTATTTTCCCAAATGATTGTTTCCTGAAATCCGGCTCATAATAGGAGAACAAAATACATTTAACTTTGAGTACAACTTTAACAAAGTTATTACTCCAGTATGCTTTAAGGGGCAAAACAAGTTTTGAATAGCGCCACAAAATGCTTTATTTGTGGCCACATATCATAAAAACACCACTGGTCTGTTTGATGTTTTTCCACCAAACTGCTAATGAGGCAATATAAAAAAATAAAACAAAATATAGGGTCCCCCAGTGGACCCCCCTACACTTTTAAGTGTTAATTATTGCCATGTAATTTGTTTAATTAGACATTCCAAATCCGAACCAATCACTGTGATAAAAATTATAATAAATTTTTCTTGTTATAAATCAAAATTCCCTATTTGTGTCACAAGGTCTGATTTTGTTTGTTTTAAATGGCACTTCTGACCTCTGTATTTCGTGAGAACATACACGTTAAAAAGACATAGTACATGGTAATAATCCCACATTTTGCTGATCTACAGAAGAATACTATTTGCAACAAGGAAGAAGTGCAACGTTTGTTTGTTTATTTTGATATCCATAAGTATTCCATTTAAGGCGTTTTCTGATCAAAGAACGAAAACAAATTAAGTAATTTTAGTTTTACACTGAAACCGTCAAATTCCATTGATTAATTGTGTTGGGCTCATATTTCGGCACGTCGTATACCGAGCTTGATGAAACAATGTGGTAGATTCCTATGATGGTAAATAATACTTCAAGGCATTAACGGGGTTTCATACTGCGATGTGACTTTTGAAAAGGTATGCGCATGATATTTTTTTTTTTAAGTTTCCAAATACAAATACCTTCGCATCATTCTAGATACCAGAAATGTCGGACAGAAGGAACAATTAAAGCTGACTCAGAGAGTTTTCCGAGGATGGCGCTTTTTGCATATGCATAATGCTTGTCCACATGCTAACACCTGTGGAAGAAGCTAAGGTTAATATGTTTTGTTCCAACCGAAATCACAAATTTATTTTTGAAATTCCGGATTCTGAAAGTTTGTTATACAAACAGTATCCTATCATCTCATCTCTAATCTATGAATTCACATTTTTTCGGTAACTTTACATCTAGTGTCTCCTTCTAGTTGATACACAAAACAATTAGATCTCTCCGGGAAATCTTTGAGTTAAGTCCTTAAGTTTAAGTACAATACAACCCTTTTGTGGCAAGAATGCCGACGAGCAGAATGAAGACTAAATTGTTATCGACTGCCAGGAGGGGAGGATAAAAGTTAACATGCATGCGGTGATCTCTACATTCGTCAGAAAAAAATAATGTACTTATGCTCTCTCCTCATCCTTCCATCTCCTTCTGAAAAACAAAAACCGTTCGCCCCATACTGTTCATCCCCATGTTCGTCATTTTCTGAAGTTTTAAATCTATTCGGTCAAGTTTTTATCGCACTTTTTTTCTTTGTGGTATTTCTAATCATTTTCTAAATTTCCTCTGCGTTGGGAATGTAATAAACCAATTTACAGGACAACAAAATTTATTCCACCTAAAAGCTCTAATTATTTTGTCAAACTGTTGTTATATTAGCCCCAAAATTTTGATTAAAAATATTATTTTCGTCAATTTTATTTGAGAAAACTTTCTCCCGGGAAAAGTATAAAGGAAAAGGGGATTCCCTAGAGTTGTTTATGTAGGCGCAACGTTTAAGATTGCACAATAGGGAAGTGGCTACTTCCCCAGATAAACTTAGTACTGAGTCACTTGTAATTCTTTAAAAGATCAAAACAGATTGCAAGATCTGGGAATTCCCCATAATTTATATCTTGAAGTGGTAATCGGGTGAGTGATTCAGATTGGGTCAGCTAGTGTAAGGTTATGTTTATGCATAAGAATGATTCTGATTATTGGTTAGAAAATGGGGAAATCTTATCTGTGAGTAGTTAAATACTATCACTTGGAAGGACTCTCTGCCGCAGCCACTACTAACAAGTAGCTAAAAGATCGCATTTTACTCTGCATTAAGAGCACATCAAGTACCTATTGCCAGGATTTAATTCCATGTGAGCAGGTTTTGTAATTATTCTACTGTCTCTTTGAAGCCGAAAGTGCTGGATCAAAAGCGGATTCCAAATTGTTGGACAGATAGAAATCGTGTGGATTATCTTGGAACGATATCCTGTGGATTATGTTGCCGAGGGACTTAATTTAACCTTGTCGTCTTGAACTGCTTGACCAAGATTAACCCTTCAGGCCTGATGAAAGATTCTCTTGGAATAAATACCTAGGAGTTTTTTTTTTTTTTTTTTTTTTTTTTTTTTTTTTTTTTTTTTTTTTTTTATTTTTTTTTTTTGTTTTTTTTTTTTTTTTTCTTTTTTTTTTTTTTTTTTTTTTTTTTTTTTTTGTATGCACTTGTGCGCGGTCATTTTGAAGTCTTCGCTGTGAGGACATATCATCGCTTAACTGCAACTCGTTCTTGTGGACCTTTAGTGGACATTCTGTGAGGACAATAGTTCAGTTTATATAAATTGTGTGTAATTGTGGGTTGATTTTTGATTTTATGTACTTTGTTTTGGACATACAAATTCTTGACCAAATCAAGTAAAGATCATTAGAACTGTTTATTATATATATTTAGATCATTTGTGCACGATACTCATAACCTGTTGGAATTAGATTATGTCAAACGGGCCAATCGGAAATAAAATAATTTATCAAAGAAAGTGCCACGTGTGGTGGACAGTGATAAATTATCACACTGAAATCGTGGGTTGATTGGACTGCATCGTGCAGTAGCAGGATTCCCTGTTTATGATTTACAATAAGCTCAATGAAGTTTTATTTTTTCCTGATATTTGCTGCAAATAAACGGTGTAGAAGTTATTATAATCCGCCACTGATAGTCGGACTACAACGGTAAAGAATAATAAGGGCACTCACATTCCTTGACTCTTCACGCACCATTAGTTTTTCACGTTTTGATTCCGTTTCGTCCTTGGAGCCCGGACCTTGTGTCTCCTGTTGGACTATAACACCGGGTTCATCAAAGGCCAAAGGGGTTGCAACTGTATTATTCCGTATATTATTTTTGAATTAAATCAGGTTGCATTGCTAATCAAACTAACACCCCTATATACGGCTTGCTTTCTTTCCAGATGATATTTTTAAGCCCCACAGAATGTTTAGATCGCCTGGGTTTTTCCATTGCACAGGGATACCTATGTAAAAAAAATTGGATACAATACTGCTCTTATTGGTTAGGAAGGAGTACTTTGAAGATTCATTTCATCATTGATCGCCAACATCAAGGCACTTGTTAACATTTATAATGCAAAATTGACAATAGTCAAAAATAAGGCAAATCTTACTTCGAGGCTATATGAGTTAACAACATGCAGTTGTATTCAAACGTGACAACGAATAATGCACTCATTATACGTCCGTTGCTACGGCAAGCATTGTGAAATCAAGAATTTCCAATACATAATTGTAATATTTAAATCAATATGGATAATTTGATATACTAATCACCCTGAGTTGTTTTGACGTAACCAATAAGAAATTACTGTTATATATACAGGCAACCGAACACAAGTGTATATCAACGGTTGATTAAATTTCCCATGTTTATGATATAACCTTCAGTATTGCACGAATGGAAAGAAGTAGTCGTCTTCAAAACGGTTTTATACGATATAGAGTCAGAGGACTCATATTTTCTAACGCAGCCACATTATAGATGACCATGTCCATAAATCAAAACGTTTTGGCCATAACCACACACACAACAATTAACCGTGTTCTAAGTAATGAAACATGGATATTAATGAAACTTGACAAGGAGTTGGATGGTTTATTACTTGTTAAGTAATTATTAACCCATTAGAACGGTTCTCAAAGGAAAACATGTTAAAAACTAGGCAATATTACCTTCCAGAAGATAGTGCATAATAAGGGTGCGGAAGGATTATTGTTGTTGGTTTATTTTTGCATCGCTATTCATATATTATTCGTATAGATATTTGACCAATACATAACTACATGCTTTAACTGAATTCACGAAATATGGTTCCATGATGAACTGGTCAATTGTACTAACAAAAGTATTGCGATTAGGTCCTTATGTGACAGATTTTCTTCCGAAATACACATAAAATTTATACAATACCTTCGAACCTACCCAGTAGTTCCGAGATTTATAAAAGTTCTTCCCACTTGTCCTTGCGCAATTGATCATTTAACACAAACTCTATGTTTTGTTTTTAAATGGATTGGGAATAACACGGCGCGTTTGTATATTATAGAATAATAAGACCTTTTGATGGTGCGTTTTTGAAATAATGTGAAAGCCATGCATTCTAACGGTTGGTATAGCGAAGAGCAAGAGGCCAAGTATGATGGCCTTCTTAAATTTAGATTTATTAACATCGTTTTCATGCAGAATGAATGGCGCCTTTAACTCATTTTCTCTATAAACAACTACCAATTTTCAATCATCTATACATGTATATTGCCAACTGCAAAAAAAAGAGCAAAGCAATATATGGTAACTCGTGCAGTCCAATTTTAAGATTTTTGAAATGTCGGCCCATTCATTCAAAGATTCCAATTCCCCTGATAATGCGTCTGGCAAAAGCGTTCGATTCCCCTTATTATACATCAAATATATTTTGGCATTCACTGTCACCTTCTTCCTTGTAAAGCATGACGTCGATTCTTTTAATTTCACTATTGTTTGCTGCTCGACAATATTTAAGCGACTTTCTGTCCGTGTTGGAAGACACGGTCCGATCGACGCCTGTGAAAATAGAGAATACAACCTGAACGTAAAGTAGTTTGGGGGAAAACCCTATATATGTGAAATCAATTTCATAACTTCACCCTCTTTTATATCAGATTTTTTGTTGGCACGGTTTACCAAGAGTGGGGCCACCCCCGAGAATTTGTTATAAACACCCGATTTTTATGATCTGATACCGAGTTAGATAACTATAGCTAGGGTCCCTTCTTTCCATTGATACTCAAAAAATTTGCTAACATGCAGTATTTGGGCGCACACAAGTGAAACCATATAAAGTCTTTTAAAAAAAATTGCATGTTTCCACAAAAAGGCTAAAATCAAATTTTTCGCTAAAAAGGTAGAATATCGGATTTTCATGAGGATTTCAGTTCTAAATGAATGCAATTGAATAGACTTACATAACCATGAGTTTTATAGCCACACTTGCCTTGAGAGATTTTCAAATGTACCATAAAATATTTTCACCACCCCCCTACTCTTCGACTTTTGACGTCATACCCTAATCCCCGGTGAGATTGGTACTTCATCAACATTTTCGTGGTTAAAATTACCTGAAAGGATAGAAATGATTAACTGAAGCCTTTTAAGAAAGCTTTTGGTATTTAGCACGCGCTGGAGCAAGTTCACTAGGGGGTGTAAGACGAAGGGTTTAAATAAAACGGTAAATATAGGGTCAATTTTTCACTGCCTGACCACTCTGGGCGTACCACCAAAACATTGAACAAGTGTTAGCAGTGTAACACAAGTGAATCTCTCTTTTGTAGTTGGGACTTAGATTACAAAAATTATTAAGTAAAGAATCAATTTTATCACTTCAAACTTACTTATAAAGGTAATCACGAAAGAGATAGTCGAGCTTTTTGGGGCTTTTCGGTGACCCGTCATCGTATTCTAGCTAACATTAAGCTAAGTAATACGAGGACAAGTGTTAAAATATGAAGGTCGGTTTGTAGATTCTTGATTGAATCCCCGTAATGGAGATGTACGTGCTTGTTTGTGCAAACTGTTGTGAAGTAAAAAAAAGTCTGCTAAAATGTCAGGACTTTACCTTCTAAATTTGGAAAGTCCACACAAGTGATTGTTAATAGACGTAACAACTATAAAAACTTTGCACCAGAAAGTACAGTGCTTTTCAATATGAACTAATGAGGACTTTAGGGATAAATTACATTTGTCCATTACGTTCCTCGTTGTTTGCGCTTCCATTCCTTTAGGCCCACATACCTGGTTGCAATTGACGAAAAATCCTCCAATGGAAAATTATGGTAGTTTGAGTTTGATCCCGCAATGGGCGTAAACACTAGACGTCTTCACGTAAAGTGTTAGCAGTGTAACACAATGGAGCTTGTTGCTAGTGGTGACTTTATATCAAACCATACATTAGTAAATAATGCATTAATCATTTCAAACTTGGGGCTTAGTTTTAACTATATTACAATCAGTAAACTAGTATACGGCTAGATTGTCGTTTGATTTCTATACGAATGTTTACTGCGGTGGTGTACTCTTTTCTAACCGTAATAGCTTTTTAACATATAATATTTCAAGATAATATAATAATATCATGTGTTACCAGCCTGTTACCTGTTGTTTATTCTACAAACAAGGATGTTTTTTGGGTTGAACCATTACCTTCCCTTCCCACTCACTTTATCCAAATGAACTTCCTTCCCGACACATTGAGGTTAAAGTTGTAATGGCTTAAATGGCTTTTTGTTCCGCGAAAGAGAAAGTCGAGCTTTTAGGCCATTTCAATACTTGAATGTTGATTGTCTGTGCAATTATTGTCAAGTTTAAAAACGCGTCTGCCCACTGGCCGACATGCTAGAATTTTAGGAAGTCCAAAAGTTGACGTTTACAAATGTTTTAGATGTAACTTTATACTACATCACATTTGACAAGCATCCATTTCTTACTCTATCCCTAACGTTTGGGGAATACTATGGAACTAATTACGACGTTAAGGGATAAATACTATTTCCTTTTACATGATTTTGTTTGTGTACATGTACTGCATCCATAAGAGATTTGTCCGATTGACTGTTTGAAGCATACTTTGCTATAGAAAGTGCATATACAAACAATAGCCTATGGTTGGTGCTGTAGACAGAGCGCGCCGTCCAATTCAAAGCCGCACAGAAGTGTAGATCATGCACATGCTTGACCACAAAAACTAATGCCATAATGTAGTAATATTTATATTATTATTTTGTTTTATACTCAGCTCACACCTCATTGGGAGTGCAAAAAAGTCGTAACTGCAGTCTTTTCTTTGCGAATTTATTTTATTGTAGTATGAAAAAATGAACCTCTTTACTTGTAAGTTCATCCCATAGAAAAATCCTTTAAGAAAAAGTTATTCGGGCAAAATGTGTTATGTATGACGATAATCGATTTTACTATCACGAGAAACCATTAACCTTTCAAATGACACTTAATGCCATTTCTTCAGTCATGCTTCATTGAACACCATTGCTCTGAAAATGGCATGTCAAAACTCACATTGTGGTAGTTGGGCAATAAAGATAATGTTTTTTTTTTTTTTTAATAACATAGCTAACACAATCGTATTTTTGATTTCATAACCTGATTATGCACGGTATACAGAATATAAACCCAAACTTATAAAACCCTCGTCTACCAAGCCTTTTTTGTGTAACACGGATTACCGGGGGGAGGGTGCTTTCCCACCTCGTCGAAAATTCTTTACAAAACGTCCGATGTTTTTGATACCATGGATGCTATGGTCGCCTCCTTCCCATTGTTCTCAAAATAAGTACCAACATACCTAGTATGGCGTCACAAGGACATCAATCCCGCAGTCGGTGCGAAAGTTTCATTTTCTCACAGGAAAAATAGGCAAAAATCCAATTTTGCGCTAACAAGTTAGGAATAAAATCGGATTTTCAATATGTCGGTTTCAGCTGTAAATGATGGCAATGACTAGTTTTAACATAAACATAGAGTTTTTGAGCCCATACTTGCAGAATATTTTCAAATAATGCACCCTTACCCTTCGACTTTGACGGGCTAACTTCCCTCGCTAGAATGACCAAAAGGATTGAGAATTGATTAACCTCGAAGTTTTTAGGAAAGCTTTTGGCATTTTTCGCACCGGACAAAGTTCACTAGGGGTTAAACACACGCCCCCTCCCCCTACTCCGGGTAAGACTAGGTTAATGACATGTACCTCACCATTCAAATAATTCTCCTGCTTCGTCGCCAATCGTGAAATGCTCCAGAAATTTCGCCTCTCTCTGACATATCGGTCCCATAGCCAATCGGCAATTGTTTGCCTTTTTCTGAAGTCAATCCGTGTGCTGAAGTTAATGCGATGCGATTCTGTAGGGATATTAAGTTCAAGTCAATTTTGTTTTTATTCGGTTAAGGATTACATGAGAGTCCAAGTCCATAGGAGTTTCATGCGTTTGTAATCGGGGCATAAAACTGCATTAATGTTCTGTCAATCTTCTCACTGTGCGTTATATCTCCCTTGGTGACATTGTTCCGATTACGCTTGTGCCATGATCTCGATATTTCTTACATATGCCCCGATGGTTTAGCTTAGATCGCTTATCGGTAAAGGTTTCTTCTCTAAACACATCTTGAGTAGTTTGTACTCTTTGTTTCATAAAAATTGTCACAAACGAACATTCTTTGCTTAGTTGTAATCTGCACCAGGTTGCTAATTAATATTTGAGTGTGAATGCATTTACCATTGAATTGGGTCTAATGCCACGAGCAAATTCTTCTTACATAACCTAATTGGATAAAAGTTAATCTTGCCAGAATTTTTCCACTGTTTTGCCAGGTAAGCAACAAAATGCGTTTCCATACCACAAAACAGCTTTCATGTCACAAGTGATTTTTGGACATGGTGGCATTTTCAAAATGTTTCTGGGTTCAACTGAGGCATGTTCCCAGCCCTTGGGTTTTGCCCGAGACTCATTTCTAAATGTAGTTTGGGGCGAAGCACTTTTTTTCTTGTCACACAACATTGAGTCCAATTCGACGCATAATGCTGAATCGGAATTGGGTTTGTTTATAATTAGCATAGGTAAACTAAGGGATAAATACCGATCCCTATTGGAAGAGGAGCAGTTTATTTTTAATGATCTTTTGGAATCTTCAACTGAAACTTTGTAATCGCCATTTTTTAAGGTAGCTTCGAGGACCATATTCTAAAGGGTTCGCGACCCCAAAAGTGGTTCGCGTAACCCAGTTGAGAACCACTGCATTAGATGTCATTGAAAGCTTACAGTTCTAATTTATAGCAATGATATTTACTAAGTGCAAAAACAGCACCACATAGTTTTGCGAAATTAATTAAACCCTTGTTCAGGTTATTATTTTATGCGACCGGGGGGGGGGGCGGCAGTTGATCAAGGTGGATATGATGCTGCCTGTGAAATTGGACTTACCGAATGCACCCTAAAACACCTAAACAGTATTTCACCGACTAAAAACATACCCTAAACAAAGCAGTTTTGATGTTTTTGTACCAGAAAACAAGTTCTTGTCAGTTTTTGCTACTTTAAAACAAAACCAATGCACTGTGTTGATAATATTACCTTATTACTACTGACTTTGCATGTTGCCTGATGTTGCTTTAACTCCAAATTACAATATTTTTTGATAAAAAGTTAAAAAAAAAAAACATCACAATTTCAGGGTTACGAAAACATCATTACCTTTTTCTTCTATTGTTGATGTTTTTGACACCCTAATCAATTGTACACGCGTACATCGCCTTTGTAGAAAAAAGAGACCCTTTTTACGCGGTTTCTGTTCACGCATTCCTATCCACCTTTGAATACCAAGTGCCCCCGGGTTCTGAGAACGCCCGTATATTTCACTAACAATTGTTAAATCTATTGGCAAAGCTCATTTTAGGACAATAGGCCGTAATTGGTGCTGATCCGACTTGTGAGTGCAACATGTCATAACTGGTAGATACGAATTGTTGTACTCACCAGGAAAAATAGTTATGTGTGGAATTATAATAATAAAATATCCCAAATCGTTTTATGAAAGGTCCCTTTTATTTTACCAAATTTTATGCTAACATTCATATAACTATCCAAGAATGTCAGTTACGACCTTCTTGCAATCCAAAATTAGGCTCAGTACTTTCTTTAGTATGTACAAATGTAAAGAATAGCCAGAAGTTAACATATGTTTTTTTAACTACTTTTAAATGCAATAAAAAAATAACCGAGCGGCCCCCTGCCTTAAGTTAGGGGAAAAACTACTCGGCATTTCCATCTTGACACATAATTTACGTGATGTATTGAACACTGTAATATCATCTTTACCCACTGACAATTGTCACGATTCATGTGTCTTCTATACATAAACAAAAAAATAAATGAAACCAACAAAAACACAATTTTCTAGGTTTTTTCGGACATTGTGCTAAAAATTCACTCATTAGACGGAGTGTAAACCCATTTGCCAATCGAGGGTAAAATCGTCCATTGATTATGGGTATGTGTTAATCACGTTCTTTGGTATGCATTGATTATATATTTTTAGACACTCGGGAATAATTTTATAAAAAAATGTATTATTTTTTTTTTGTTCTTGGAATAGGTAACGTTTTGCGATTATAAACCCGCCAATGCCTATATCCTGTATTAAATGAAGTAAGATCAATGACAATTTTAATTAACGAGATATAAACGCGATATCATTAATAATGCCAAAGAAACATACGGTCAAATCAATCTTTTCACTTTTAGAGGTGTGGGTGTGAACCCCCCCCCCCCCCCCCATCCCCCACCCCCCCCCCCAATCAATGCAGCTACACGCCATGACTCTCTAGGTTTGAATCCATATACAAATATAGGAGACAGCCTTGTGCTTCAAAAAGCGAAGCTCACGACAGTGAAGGGCAAAGCCCTGGGTCCAGTACGACCCAGGATTAAAGGATTTAGCTTTAGGGGATGTGCTTAAACAAAACATCGAAAAAATCATCAAAATCATATTTTTGTATTTTTGTTACTGGCACATAGATAGCAACCATAACCTGAAGTGTTTGGCTTGAAATCCGTGTATTGAAGACAAGGCAGAGAGTACTTTTTATCTGATTCTTTAATTTCTATAAGTACGTATCTAAATTCCGACTTGAGAGCAAAAAAGCCTTCTCGGTGAATATCCCAGATTTTAAGAGTGATATTATGCACCATGATTAATAACGTTGACCCAACCACAACATTATTGATCGTTGTTTATCTGTGATAGTGCGTAAACCACAATCAAGCGGTTCCCATTGTAGATTTTGAGACGTCATCGCTGTATGTATTGTCTATTTGCGGGAGACGGTTTATATGAACAAAAATTTCCTCCAAATACTCATTTTTTTCACTATTTGTGGTTTTTCGACATCAAGCAGATTTATGGAATTGTACACACTTACCCCTTGGATTATAAGTTAAAACAAATGCATTTCCACCAGTTTTCATTCTCTCGCAAATATCGCTGCTAATCCTTTAGACGAACGGAGTTTATGACACAAATTTATACGCGGACTAATATTATGTCCGACGGAGAAGGGTATGAAGCGCCCTAGTCACTCTGTGTTAAATGTAAACGTTCAGTGCCTCTGCTAGTGTATAATAATTGAGGTTCAAATACATTTTATAACGCATGTTAGATTTGACATAGAGTGTATTTATGTTGCTTTTATATTCCTCATGCTAATAGGACCAATGTATTTCACAAGAATGCAGAAATCGAAAATGCTACTACTCCAAATGAAAAATTCGTTTATAAAAGGTTGCCAATTTCCGGAAAGCTTGCACTACTTTTGTGCTCTAACTCTCCTACAAAAATGAATGTTAAACTTCAAACAACTTCCAAAAGTGGATTAATTATTCTTTTTTCGGTGCAATGACATTTTAATTACGAAAAAATTAGTTTTACTGTATTCGCGTTGCGCCTATAACTCTATAGGTATATCCCAGTTTGGTACCAATCCACCTTCTGTAATACCCAAAGTGAGCTCGAGGAAAGGCAAAGAAATGACCAGAAAACCACAAAAAGAGGTCAGACAGTTGGAATATTTTTTGCGGACCCAATCTTAAAAACGTATTTCTATTTGGACCACGCCTTTAGAACCATATTAGGGTTGGTCGATTATACGTAATGAGTCCAAAATACCCGGTGAAGTGAAATCCATGGATAATTTGAATTACGTAACAACCGCCTTTTGTTGGGAGTATAAAAGGACAGACGTCTATTGTTTGTCCTATTCCCATCTCCAAGGCCTGTGTGCAACGGGCCCATTTATAGGTCTGACATTCTTTAAAACTAGTTCATTTGGGGGGGGTGACAATCCTTAAGTTCTCAAATCTTAAGCCAAAAATCCAAATAAGAATAAGCGCCTATGCTAATTGTTGCACCATCCTTTGTGCCATTCTCGGGTTGCTCATTTTAGTAAAAGATGTTCGAACAATACGCCTTTTTTTTTTGTTTAAACGCATATTTTTTTAAAAATATTAAAAAAAAAAAAAATCATCCTACAATTGTCGGCTCAATACAAAATCGGCCTATTGTTAGCGAATAGCGCGGTCTTTGTATGTACGGAAATGGACTGTTCCCCATGAGAGATTGTTAGCTAACATGTAACAAGGAACGGAATAAACCGTGACCTTTAGATGACGGGTCATTGGGTACAGTGCGGTAGGAAACAAACTGATGCGATAGCCTAATCCGCTATAGCACTCAATTAGAAGACAATGGCTGATGGGGTGGTGTAGTCTGAAGCCTCACAGTCGATTTTTTTTTTTCATTTTGACTTGCCTGGCGACGACGGTTGTCATTAGTGATTCTGGAATTGGGAGTGAGGCATATGTAATGCCCTGCCAGCCGCTCCCTATTTCTCTTGCGTGTTGTATCTCACATTTTCCGAAACCAATTTTACCACTATAGCAAATGACAAGCATACTTACTAAATTATCTTGGGTAAAGCCAATGACTTCAGCGTGAATTGTATCCATTTTTTATCAAATACAAGGATCAACATTTGCTTCGGTCAGCCACTAAAATCGTGGGTATTAGGAAAAACGTTCGCCCGCTACGCTACTCGTATCTCATTACAGTCGCTGTAGGAAATAACGACCTCCCACTCTGCCTCTGTGATGTAGGTTTGGCCTAACTAGTGACAGTCTAATACACGACAAAGGTACACTCAGCATGACACAGTAAATACTCGAGAGCACTCTAACTTTGATTACCGACAAAAAATAGGTGGGAATTATCGGTTGTTATCGTCCGCGCATTAAAGTAAACCAAATGTACTCGAGCATTTACACAGAATCGCGCGCGCCACGCTTAATATACACACTGCGTCTCCTGCATTTTCTTGTGCCTACATTATGCAATCAGTTAGCACTTGTTATGAGGCCAGCCTAGTTGGGGTAATCCAAAGTATTATAGGTTAGGTACGCATAACTAGGGTGGTATCGTTAGTTCGTTCGTGCAATAGCCTGGACAAAAATAAGTACTAAAAAAGTATACTTTTGTGTACTTTTGTATACTTTAGTGTACTTTTAAGGCAAAAAGTACAATATAATATACTTTTAAGGTTACTATTTGTCATTTTTTAAAATACCATATACGTATATTGTACTTTGGTAACTTATTTTATATTTTCCATAACTTAGCACAGACTATGTACTTTGTTTGTACTTATTTTACTCAGAGAGACTTATTTTGCTAATTTTCTGTACTTAATGTGTACTTTTGTGGACTTAGTTTGTTTTTCAGAGCCATAGGTGTACTTAATTTATACTTTCTTGGTTAAGAGTTTTGACCACAATCCACAGGACAGGTCCATAGGTCACCAACTTCAAATGTACTTAAATTGTAATATTATTTTAAACCTGCCAGTGTACTTAAATTGTACTTTTTGTGGGTTAGAATATCACACCCCCATCAGCAATTGTTTTGCAGTACAAGGTCAGTCTGTGATTTTCCAACTGCCATTTCAAATACAAACCAAAATGGTAGTTACAAACATGTATATATGTGCACAGGATGAAGAAGTTATATGTTGTATTTCATGAGATATCGTCATCATCACAGGCCATAATCGCAGAGAGGTGAACACGCCAGGTTATTGATGTTTGATACATATATACATAGGCTAGTGGCTAGGATGTAAAATCCTTGTAATTTACATTTAAGCTTAATCACAAGGGGATCTACTGCAAGCATGCAGAATTTGGACTAGTTGAAGTATACAGATCTAGTTTTGTGGTTAGTCATTGGAAAAGTATAGTCATTGTATTCTTTCAATATCCCATTAAGCTGACTAATTATTGTACAGTATGAAATAGAAAAATTCAGTTCGGTATTCAGCCGTGCTCTAGTGTCACCGAATGGCCATTATGTTCCCTGGATTTTTCACACAAATGCCTTTTCAATTCAGTCTCTGTTCAAATTTTACACTCATCTACCAACACTTATTGTAAAACAATTTGTTGTACACAATATTTTTTATTATATGTATCTGTTTGCTATCTTGTTGAAGCAAATTTGTTTTCTCTGGTCTACCATATAACTAGCAAAAAAAAATTATATTTTTCATGTGTAAAGACAATCCAAATTAGTAAGCCATGTTGGGTTCATGGTATTGCCAGGTTTATTAGCTCTCTAAATTAACTTGCAGAATGTTTAGTGTTCACAGAACTAACAAAACCATTGCTTAATTGTTTCTTGCCTGTTATATTTGTTTTTGCACACTCTTGATACTGCTGCATAAGCTATATTGCTAATCACAAGGTGATCGGGGGGGTGGGGGGCTGCAAAAAAACTGAATGACTAACTTTTAACAACGTATACTTTTAATAAGTATACTTATTATAAGTATACTTTTAGAACATTTAAATAAGTATACTTTTAGTTAAACTTTTGATAAGTATACTTTTAGTATGCTTTAATACGTATACTTTTAAAATACCTTTAATAAGTATACTTTCTAATTAAGTATACTTTTAATAAGCTATACTTCTATTGTACTTTTCCTTGATACTTATTTTGTAACCTTTGTTTTTAAGTCTACTAGTTCGTGTTCCAAATAAGTACACTGTTTCAAAAAGTAATGAAGTAAGTACAGTACTTAATTTTAACTTTATTTTGACAGGTAGTCCAAAATCACAGTGAAGATCCGTCTTTACACTCCAGCTGATAGTTTCTATTCAGGTTGATCAGGCCTGGAACTCCTCTTCGGGACTTGTAGACCTCACAGTATACTATGATTTGGCTAATGGTTTGTGGCTCTCCACAATCGCAGTTTGGTGAATGTTCTACTCCGATCTTGTGAAGGAGTTCTTTGTACGGACAAACGCCAGTTCTTTGTCTGTTGAGGTTGACCCAGGCTTTCCTATCAAGGTCAAAATCTTTGGGCTTGCTAGATGGGGCTGTCCACAAACTGCTTTAGGTTCAAAGTAGAGGAGGACCATTGCTCCATACCATCTGTCATTGATCCAGGATGATCATTAGGGATACTGTGACTGCGTGTATGGATTGGTCGCAAAGTGTTCCTGGAATTCCTGATCCTCAAAGGGTGTTGGTGGGGGTAGGTACCAGGTTTCATCCATTTCTTGGCGAGCTTGATCGTCTGAAGGTTCCTCCTAAGGTTTGCAGGAGCTATGCCAGACCGAATCTTGGAAGGTATTCTACCGGCGTCGCCAAAAGGCACCCACTAACAACATCAATCGTGTGTGAAAGTACGCTGTGACTCCATACTTGTGCAGCGATTCAGCGGTGGAGTAGGCCAAGGCAACAGTGATGGTATGTAAGGTGTCAAAGGATGCACCCCCATCCAGTTCCTGCGAGCCTTGAGGAGATTGACACGAGACGGCGTCTTGGCAGTGATGCCTTGGTGTGTTGGTTGAAAGTTAAGGCTGCGGTCCATTGTGGACGCCAAGGACTTCGGTGTTGGGTCATGATGAAAGTTTTTCTCCATATCGAGTGATGTTAGTCTCTTTTGGGGCATCGATTTGCAAGGTGAAAACAGAGCTGAGGGTCTTGGGTTTGCTGAGTTCAAGTGCCATGGTGGATGGAAAGAATGGGCTTACATGATTCAGGTCTTTCTGCAACACTTTGTTTCTAAGGACTAAAAGCAATCAGCAGCTATTCCAATTGTCGTATCGTCTTCGTAGGAGTACAGCGAACAATCTCCCTTTGGCATATCTGAGACGATAGATGTTGAAGAGACGGGGTGCCAGGGCCAGAACCTTGTGGGACACCCATTCCGAGTTTGCGCTTTCTACTGCAGTTGCCCATGTGATGTCTCCAGGACAAAAAATCTGTCTTGGATGAGAAGCATAATGAACTTGAAAAGCTTGACATACAGGGAAGTTTTGAGTAGCTTGGAGGTTAGAGACCTCGGTGCCAGACTATTAACAGTAAGCAGCAATTAGGTTATGAAGACTGCTCCAAAACTTCTGCTTCTTCTGGGCTGTCTCGATGTCATTACCAGTCTTGCTATATGATCAGTTGTTGAGTGACCTCTTCGAAATCCGCTTGGGTGCGGGGTTAAATTTGCCTAACCGTTTCATTGAGTCTGCCGAGTATCAGTCGCCAAGCAGCTTATAGATGTGAGATTAGTAGCGAGAGGGTCTGTAACTCTTGGGGTCATTTTGCTGGTTTCTGGGCTTCAGGATTGCAATGACCTTTGAAGTCTCCATCTGGAGGGAATATTTGACGTTCCCAGGCAAGTAGAAAGGAAGAGTTGGAGCCATCGCACAGCTTTCGGGTTTGCCATATTCTCAAGAATTCTGTATGGATGTTGTCATTGCCAGGAGCATTCCCATTCTTGAGAACTTTAATAACTTCGGTGATCTCATCGTAGGTGAATGTTTGGGACAGGGGGTTGACGGTGGAGAGGTTTGTAGAAGCTGTTTAATCTCTCCGTAACAAGCACGAGAGGGGGACCCGCCCGGGAGTGGTGTCTTGCCACTTTCCATGTTGACCAAGTACTGAAGCGATGGAGAGTTTGCAGCAGAGACAGGACACTGCTTAGTGGACAGCTACGCCGGTGAGCTTGTTGATGTTGTTACAGGCCTGCGGCTTTGAGTGGGTTAACAGTTGAAGTGGATATCCACTCCTCCCATTTGGTGCGTCTCTTTGGCCAAGCAGATCCAGTAGCTGGTGCCCTTTGCTATTCTATCAGTATCGAAGTTGGTTATTACAATACGCTTTGTAAACTCGTTCGCATTCCTTGTCCCAACAGGGGGTGCAGGGATTTCCTCGCCTTGGAATGGAATCTTTAGCTGCTTGATGTAGCATGGAGCGAGTCAGAAGAATGCATCGTTGATGTTAGATGAAGCCGGTCTGGCAGAGTGGATGGACAGTTCGATGGTGAGTTGTTTGAACTTGGAACAGTGGCTTTCCTGAAATTCCATCTTTTTCTGTAGAGGCTGGAGATCGTGACCTTGATGTCACAGCTGATAACCAAGATAGGGTAGTGGCCTGCTCTGGGGAATCTAGGGAGGACCGTTCTGGGGCAGCGGGTCGGATGTCGCTGGTGGACTGTTGACAGGTGAGGGACCCGTCCATGTCCCAATGAACGGCTTGAATAGAAGTAGTTGATCCTTACTATCAAACAGCAGTTGGAAGTCTTGGGCTTCAATCCATTCAAGAACCACTTTGCCATTCTTGTCAGTGTTGGAGTATTCCCATGCTGTATTTCTACCGTTGAAATCTCCGCAGACGAAGGCGCTCCGCTGTGAAAATACTGGAAGGGAGTTGAAGTCTGCCTCAGCTTGGTGGTGGTTATTAGATGGGGTGAAAGTGGTTCCCATCTGACTTCAAATTTTATCACGGCATCGGCGAATTCATTGAAGATTACAGGGTTGATCTCACTTGCATGATCCCATGCTTGTTGTGAGGAATGAAGCAAATAAGGTCAAACCTTCGATTTGCAGCGTCTCTTCAGATTCGCAGTGAGTTACTTGGAGGAGGATGATATTCACTCCGTTCTCCCTGGTGAGCTGTAAGATGATGTCACGCTTAGCGTGGGTGAGGCCCTCAACGTTCAGCTGCAGGATTCAAACTTTGGTTGCTTTGCCATACGGGGAAAGTTCCTCTGTGAGTACCTCAGCCGCCTAGAATTGAGGGTGGGTCTTCAAGATGTTCACTGTGGTGTTTTAACACGATGTTGGACTTAAGTGGTTGAATCAGTTAGCCACAACAAGTGATGTAACATTAACAGGGCCGCCGCGAGGAAGGCTTCAACATGACACCAGTCACAAGGAACGGTATGTGATAACCCGGATTCGGGATTTGCTGGGATTATGACTTCATTGGCAGGCCAAACGTCAACAAAACGAGAAGACCCATAGCTATACCATCGATAGCACATTTCCAGTATTGTGTTGATTTATGAGGGAATTGCAACCCCCAGTCAGACATATATGGTGTTCCCTTCCCTAAAAAGCCCTACGTTACTGAAAAACAGAGAGTTTAATATAATCGACGATAACGGAGCGTTCTTACAGCAACAGAGTAAATCGAAAAAAAAAGCACACACAACAATTGACCTGAACTGTTTACTTAACTGTGACGCGTGGGACGTTGATATTTTCATGATGCATGCTGAGCAAAATGAAGGCATTTGGTGAAAGAAAGAAAGCAGTAGATATGAAAGATTTTCGCGGCTGATCTATTTTTCTCCCAATTTCTATGGAGTTTTACACAGTAAACCACAATTTGTGGTAATGAATAGGTACCTCACTCGTATTGTAAATGAATTGTCCTAAAAGTTGTTTATTGTGGCACTGGCATGTTTCTTTTCGTCACAAAATATATAAAGCCTGTAAGTTTCTTCTACAATTGTTTGCTTAAGATATTGCACAAAATCAATGGGAATCTAAGATATTGACCACAAAAATGAATGGATCAGAAAAAAAATAAAAAATCAACGCATATTTAAACAGATTTAAAATAGATTTGGATGGAGATTCTGTGCATTGAAATGTATGGCACAGAATCAACTTGATCAGTAACTTTAATTATCAATGACAGGTTTAATTCAAAACAAATTGATACGCTAACGGTCGGGTTGGAGAAGACGCTATAAACAATATTGCACAATAACACTTTGATATTTGTCTTACCCAGTCCATGAAAGTCGGGTTAGTCTCAAAACTTTACAAACGGTATGATAAAGGGCTAATTGAGCTTGGCAAAGAAAATATAATACTGTCCCGTTTCTTACTCAGTTCTGCAATGAAGGCTTTCTCAATATCGATTTTTCATTTGATTGAAGAATTGTCTTAAAAGTTATTCCAGCTTATGACAATGGGGCTTGAGCTAATGAATCTAAAATTAAGAGAAACAGTTATTGAAAAGGCATCTCGTTTTCACTATCGTGACCATGGTAATAATTGAAATAATAAAATACAAAATCTGATATATTAATTTAATAGACTGATTCAGAAGCTCGTTACCGAATTCATTGAATCTGATTGCAATTATATTCTTGTGACGCAAAGGTCAGAAAAAGTTGGGTTGCCACCCTATTCGACAAAATAAGGGGAACTGAAACACCAGCTTAATTTGTAATCCCATTGGAATGGGGTTAAAATGGATCAGGCCCAACCGAAAATCTTTCAATCTATCAAATTCTTCACCAATTCTTCTTTTTCAGCATAGAATGTTCAAAATATAGAGATTGTTTTAAAAACACAAACTGAGTCACAGTGAGTTAAATGGTATGGGTGCAGAACAGGCATTAACTTCGTCTGCAAATGAGCTAATTAAATGTACAAACATTAAGCATCTCATACTTAGAAAGATGGTGTTTTATAATATTAGGTCACAATGATCATGTAACATAATCTTGCCCCCAGATTAGTATGTCACAGATTGCATATGACCTAATTGATACGCGAATCGGCGGCTGTTATCTCATTAAGCAAGGTTTTATTCCCAAAACAACACAAAAATGCGTCCCCGCCTTTAAGCAACGCTCTAGTTTTCTTGTAGGGAAACATAGTTCGAATAACTCTTTGTCAAACAAGTAAGGAATGACACACTTTTTGTGAAAAGCCTTTTTTGTTCTTTAATTTTCAAACAGTTACGTAAAACCAAGAAAATATTGTTACTGTCATGACTTTGCCAAAAATTCATGGCCTTATAAAATTAGAAGATGTTGGTTGAGGGGGAGGCTTATACATTTGTTATGTTGGTTAATATTGAGTCACATGAACCACTGCCCAAAGCTTCGTCATAAACCATAACCGCTTTCGTGGTCAAATTGTAATTGCGTAAATTACATAGGGCTAACAAGAGGGCTAATTCTGAACAATAAGCGTGCTTGGTATTGTTGTGTGTGTATTTTTTATTGATACGCCTTCAGGAAAGACGATTAGAATCAATCACCTTATTTTATGGACATCACGGTAGTCAAGAAAGGACTGACGCAATTTCGCGCAGCATGTACAACAACCAGAACGCAAAACACCTTTATTTACATGATTTCAACAGGCGTTGTCTGGTATGCAACTGTGTCAAGTAATAAACTTTTTAGGTATTTATGTTTGTATTAAAGCCTGCGGCAATATAGGATATCGATGCATTTAATCACATTTGTGGAGCATTTAAAGGCCTTTTCGTTTCGATGTAATCGATCGAAATTAGGCTACCAATAATTCTAGATATTCACATATGGAAACGGAAAAACCAACCTCAGTGGATGAAAAACAACTTCGCATGATTGACATGCACGAATCCAAACGATTGGAATTAATAATTGATTGCTAATCATTTTCGACAGCCGTAGGGTTTTCGTTCTGTCTTCGACTGTTCTTCGGCTGTTAGTTGCATACATATGCTTGATGTGACAGTTGGTAAAGTATGTTCATGAGCGTGGTAGACATTTGCGGAGAATTAGACATTTTGTAATATAATACTAATAATAATAATGATAATACTAATTATACTAAGAGTGGACTACGGCGCGAAAAATTAATCATTCATTAGCTGATAATGAGCTATGTTTGTTATTTTAATTAATTAATATTCAATCCTTTGTTATTCCACCTCATTTGCATTTAAATTACTATTTCATATCTTTGACGCGATAAACCGCAAACAAAGGATACGTTAAGGGGAAAACGAAAATTCGCCCATAACGTCTGCTGGTGATAACAAAACAGATTTCCCCTTCCTTAAACCACATTAGTATAATAACACTAATAATATTAATAATACAAAAATGATACTTAACCTACGACATAGGCTAATAAGATTAATAATTAATAATAGCACAATTTCTATCAATTAACCGCCGGCATTCAATTCAGGAACATTATGCAAACATTATGTTTGTCATTGAAAGTTGTGACAAACATCATTGACAGTACCCAATTGTAATTGGGATCAAGAAGAACAATTGCGGATCTAAGTATCGTGCCCATGAACACAAACCACCTGACAAACGCGGAGTTCGAACTCACAACTTTCCAAAACGATTGCCAGAGTTTTGCACTTTCCTCTGGACCAGGCGTGTCTCTACTAATAGTAGAAATCTGATTGATTTGGATCACTATTTACAAACATCATCATGGCCATTTCTATTTCCATCTTTGATCATAAATCAGTTTGTTCAAGCCGGACTGTAGTCAATACCTGCATTGGAGTATTTGCTGTACATTTCGTCGACCAGGACAATTGCTGAGAATTTTTTAAATTGTCAAAGTGATTGATCAACGTGCCATATGAGGGGGACCCATATCGGGCCCGGGGGGATTGAAACTGGTAAATTTTTTGGGGATGTTTGTTTTCATTACAGTTTCTGATTTGCACTGTCATAATTTCTTGTGTAATGATACTATTGTGTTTTGCTCTTCTACTTTTGTCAAACCGCAAAGGATTTGCCTTTTATTGTACATTAAATAAACACAATACAAACCCCCACAATAAAATTTTGAAAAACACATTTATGTAACGGCCGCAGCCGAGATTCTGATCACCATGTAGACGGCCAAATTGTCCCTGTTGTCATCCAAGTTGGAGATGTCGGAATGATCCTGCTGGATGTCTTGAGCAATCAGATCAATGTAGCCAAAGGGGCGACGCCCCATTTCCGGCATGGCAACCCCCAACACGCGACCATCTGAGACCACCTGATCAATCGCACGACGACAGCGACCGGCAAATCTCGACGGGCGTCGGGCAACAGATGATGAAATTGGAGTGATATTTCCCTCCATTTGTTCTATGGTCCTGTGCTCACGCCAGTGATATGTTTTGTAACTCGAATAAGAAGCTTGGCGCAGGTGCCATTCCAGTCTATCCCCGCAGCCCTC
This sequence comes from Ophioderma brevispina, assembly GCA_023653785.1. Taxonomy (NCBI): domain Eukaryota; kingdom Metazoa; phylum Echinodermata; class Ophiuroidea; order Amphilepidida; family Ophiodermatidae; genus Ophioderma; species Ophioderma brevispina. The sequence continues at coordinate 7,544 of JAMKCH010011779.1, read as the reverse complement.
TCACCATGGTCCACCAAGGGGGGGTTCTCAGCTCCATATAACAGGATCTCTCTACACAGGCTCTAAAATCTTCAGCTTGGTTGAACTGGAGGACACCAGACGACACAAGTGGTCGTCGTCATTGGCAGGCATTCCAAGCTTGTCCCTGTGTGACAGAAAACACATATGATATCGTTGTATAATTAACAGACAAAACATAATGGTCAAAATAAATAAATACCCAACAATTAACGGCCATGCTTATCAAAGAAGGTATAACTTTAATATAAATAACAAGACGCAGCATATAGTTCAATACTTCTAAAAACGACTCTCAAAGCTTCTCTCGTTTTGCTTGGTTTTCATTTGCTCTAAGAGAGACAGTGTTGTTGGGTGTATAATTTTAGCATATTCATTAAACATTTTAGCTAGCCTTTCACAATATTGCGTTTAAAGAAAAAAGGAAGGAAGAAGAAGTAGAAGAAAAAAAACTCTAGAAGAAAAAAAAAAAACAAAAACCTCTTACCTCTCTTCCGCATCTGATAGGTGATAATCAACAGTATTTTAAACATTTAGCTAGTCTTTTTCATAGTCTTGCATTTAAAACAACTCTCTCCACCTATCAGGGTTCATGCTCAATAAACTGATCAATCAACACTATGTTTTGTCTTTAAAAAGGTTTCTCAGTATGATTGTCATAGGGACAAACACAAGTTTTTCAAATAGGCCACATTAAGGCGATTAGAGTAATTAGCATAGTATTTTTTACAGCAAACTAAACTATGCGCAACATGATATTAGGCAATTAAAGGAAAAGGGCTAACCGTCAGCGTTAAAGAATAGCGCTCGAAAAAAACGAACCTGGGTCCACAATGGACACTCTTATGCACGTAACCAATACAACCATTATAAAACCAACCTGCCTGGCTCAATTCTATAGTAACGTGATACAACATGGATGGCGTTATAAGAATTTAGGGAAGGTCGCCATTGGTGATGATTAAATGAACAACCCTTCGATCATAACGAAAGCAACCGGCATTTTTTGGGAGAAGAAAGAAATTTATCATTGTGATAATCAGCTCGACATACTTATATTAAAGTATACAAACAGGCCTAGGGTTACATACAAACATGACCTACTTCTATTAGCCTGAGTTATACAGCCCTCGATCTATACAGCATCACATCAATCCTCTTGTTGTGGCATGCCTACTTGTATTCACGAAAGAGAAGCTTTATGATCAAAGTTAACGTTGGATGAAAACATTTACGTGTATAGGGTTATACCTCACAATCCCATTCTAAAGTTTGGGAAGAATGTTTGAAGATGTTTTTCTATAGTTTGAAGGGTTGCTGAATCAGAATTTTTGGGTCCAACCTCTGGAAAGGTGGGAACTTTGTAAATAAGGGGGTTATTTTGTACAGGGGTAATTTTGGGAAATCAAGTCAAAATTGTGTTTAAATGTACAACTCAATTTATTTTGTCTCATTATAACATTAAACAGGTATAGTTTTGTCCCGGTTCCGACTTTAGTTAAACAGGTACAACCCTATTAAGGTTCAAGTCATCCTGGGGTAACGGTACCCAGTGGCTCCGATTCGTTTAAACTGGGTCAGATTGTTCCTCTTGCCTTATATTACAACCTGTTGTTGCATTTGGTTTCGTAATTCATCGGCAAAATGTAACAAGTCGTCCATGGTCTCTAGGGGTCCACCAAAGTTTGACCCCAAGTTGTATACAGGGCTGTCACCCAAAGACTGAATTAATTTTCTGCTTCTTAATGAACATGCAATAATTTGACACCGGTTCAACAAAATCTGAGCATTGGAATTGTTTTTGCCACAGAATGACCTTGAACGTTATCAGTGCTGTAGCCGAGTAACTAAGAGTCGAAACCTACTACAAACTATACCTTTTTTTAATCCATATAATTTTTTTTTTAATTTTTCTTTTTTTATAATTTTAAACACAGTTTGACTTGGTTTTCAATTTACCCCTGTACAATTTTACCCCCTATTTTCAAAGTCCCCACATTCCCACGGTTGGACCAACAATTCTGATTCACCCTCAAACTATATAAAAACAGCTTCAAACCTTCCCCAAACTTATAGAATGGGATTCTCGTTAAACACCTACTCGGTCCTATACGATCCCAGGTATGTTATATCTAATCAAATAGTTTTTATTGATAAGCGTGCGGTATTTGTTTTTTTTAAAACATTGTCGTTTCTTTAAAACGACCAGTAAAAGCGTTGGTCAAAATCACGAGATGAGTTTTGTAACATATTAAAAAAATCAATATAATTTTAGCCACCCTGTATTGCTGTTTGTTTATTTCTTTAACCTGAGAAACAGATGGAACCCCCAAATTATCCAATGTTCTTCCTCGAGCCATGGTTCAAATATAATGTTAACACTGGTACGTACAAGATGTGAAAAATATATTAGCAAAAATTTACACTTTAGAGTACAAAAAAACTAAAATGTGTAACCAGCTTTAAAATAAGGTTAGATTAGAAATACTGCACAATAGCACAAATCAAATTCAAAGGGTTAAATAAATACAAAGATTACTTAAATGTATCTTGATTATCAACCAAAATTGGATTGTTTTCTCTGATCAGGTAATAAAGACTGCAATTTTTACTAATAATTCTCGCAATAAACGTAATGGGATTTATGTCGACAAGGATGCAGCAACATCCTATAAGAACGCAATCACTGTATATCATTTTGTAGATCAAATTGTTGGAAAAGCACAAGTGTCAGAGAAACCACTATAGACCGTCCACACAAGCGGCGGTGGATTTTGAAGCATTTCCTGCAGCCAATTGTTACTATTTGTTTGTTCCTGCCGAATGAGATCGAAACGGGGATTATATACCGGAGCACAAAGTCTAACTGGCACCAAACATTATCCTTAATTAATGTGAAAAACAGATACACAATTTCAACACAATTCCAAATGTAAATGAAAGGGACGCTATTTGCCCATATTTGAAAAAAAAACAGGGATAAACACCCCCCCCCCCCCCCCCCCCCCCACCCCCCCTAAAAAAATACCCCCCCCCCCACCCCCCCCCCTGGGGGCATTTCAGAGGGGGAAAATTCACGTTTTGAGGCCATTTTCCTGGTTGGAGGTGAAGCTTTCTAAGTGAGTAGGCCCAAAAATTGCGACTAGCATGATTTTTCAGTTTTCCCCAGTCAAGATCCTGCGGTGGAACCTTCACCCATGCCCCCAACCCTCCCCCATCCATCGCTATACGGTTTGGTGACGGAGTTAGCTAAATACCCGAGACATGGCCGTAGTACTAACGTCCCTGGGTAATCCTATTAATTTTAGATTTGATACCAAATTGATGGGCAATTTCTACCTTCTAAACATGATCAAACAGACAATGGAGAAGCTTGTTACTACAATTTTTTTCTTGACACCTTTTAATTCAAAAGAAGGGTCGTGTTGGTATTGCCGGAATTGGATCTCTTAATTTTCTCATAAGATGCACACGAAGAGCATCCTCTGTTCATTTGCATTGGGCTTTTGTTGAAATCAGGCGTTTTATTTCATAAATTAAGAATAACGTTGGGGGAACTTAGAACTTTGTTGGAAATTGTATGGTGCGAGTGTGGACATGTGTATGTTGGCAAATGTGGGTGACCAACCAACTTAAATTGGGTTCTATTTAGTGCAATTTTCTTTTACTGATATTCCTAGATGGAATTCCATGCCGAAGTATTGGTAATTGTATGAAGTGTAATTTTGAAATTAGAACGTTTTGTAGTAGCTTTGATAACACAGTGGGAAATCGCTATAATCAATGTAATTTTGGAAACTTATTGCCCTTGTGTCAAAATTCCAAAATGGAATTATATGGTTAATTAACCCTGGCCATTTTTTTTTTATCCCAGGGGTAAACCCCGAAAATAAATTATAAAAGAACCTGATGCTTATGATTTTGATACCAGTGGAGTAACATCGGCCTCTCTTTCCATTGTACAAAAATAAGTACCAACATATTTTTTTTTCCTAGTATGGTGTCCAATGACGTCCTCAAGTCCCGCGAGTGGGACAAAATTTGGCAGCATTTTTTCCACAAAAATCACCATTTCACACTAAAAGGTGGAATATCGGGCTTTCATGCCGGTTTGAGCTATAAATGATGGAATGTATCATAAACAAAGAGCTTATAGAGCCATACTGTGCATGAAGTATGTCAAAATTGACATAAATATCCTGGGTGGCAACCCCAAGCTTACCATCGATTTGACGGCACACCTTAACCCCGCGGACCTTAACCCCAGTGACGTGCTACCTTCACATTTTTTTCGTAAATAACCACAGAAGCTTTTTTACGAAAGCTTGTGGCATTATCGCACCGGAGCAAAGTCCACCCCCGGTCAAACTTAAGTACAACAGCAACTACACTAACTACCAACCGATAATAGTCGTAATAATAAATTCTATTTGGACTTCCTTCTTATACGGCTTTGCTTCATCATTAATTGATGGAATTATAAACAAAATGCAACTAAAAAACCAATATTTAGCCATATTGACAAGGACAGTATTCTTTAAATCAATTATTATTGCATTACAATCTTGGACTCAATCTGGGATTCTTTAAAAATTGACAACAATTATTCTGGTAACATACTTATTGTGAAGGAAAAATAAATTCCAATGATATCTTCCAATTTTAACCTTTTTGGATTTTTTTTTTTAATGGGAAAAATTTAGTAAAGGAAGTAAAGAAATTATCACAATGATTAGAAACAAAATTCAATGAATATTTGTCCCAATTTGACACAATCTTTGGATGTTAGACACCATTTATAATTTAACCATTCTGGCAGCCAATTGGGACGCCATCTGGTTTTGGAAAGTTGGAGAAAATCAATAACGGGGACTCAATTACTAATGATTAGAAACAATTGCACAAATCTTTCGATATACACACTATTTCTCATGATTTTAAACCATTTGGACGCCATCTTGCAATTTGCCAAGTGCATAAAAGCATTTGTTAACATCCATGGAAGCCAAAGAAGGTTGTTTTGGTAGAGTCCTGGTGGCAGGGCCGTGGACTTTTTTTCAAAAAGTGGACCTTTTTTGAGAAAAGTGGAACTAAAACCCCTAAAAATGGTCTTTTTTTCGACTTTTGAACATTTTATCACCAAAACGTGGGCTTTCTTGTCAACATTTTTTAACTTTTTGACGTTCTTATTAAAAAAATCAGCAAAAAAAGGGACCTTTACACCTTTTTGAGAATTGGGCGGGGGGGGGGTGCGGCCGCACCCCCGCACCCCCTGCGTACGGGCCTGCCTGGTGGTGTACAATTCCCGCGTCTAGGCAGTTCAGCGAGGCCAACATAAAATGGCTTATCGTCATAATTTATACCAAATCTATTGCTTGTGTTGGAAAGAATACGGCAATTTTAATGTGGTCGGACAGAATACGACTGTTCTCGACGGAACTCCGTCAAAAACACCATCATATCTTTATCTATTACTGTGGCAGTCTACAAATAAACAAAACCAATATTCGCAATATCCGGAACCTGGGCACTGTAGTTCGTTGACAACAATCACTTCTTGTTGTATCAAGTAAAACCTTAGTGTCGGAGTGGTGATGTATAGAAAACGGCTCTTTGGGCGGGGTGTAGTTCCACTGAATGCATGCAGAATAACTAGAATGCGTGGTGTACAGACGGTCTGTAGAAATAATGAGAGCAAATTGGGTAGATTGATGTGGGTACTGCGTGGATAAGATGGGGTTGGGTAGCTGTGCTTTTATGTGGGCTTATATTACGTGGGAGATTGGGTCCTGTTGTTTTGTTAGTCGGGCATGAGTAAACCCAAATGAAGAGAACAACCTACTCGGGTACGACCTTGTACGCATAATGAAGAGTAGCAATGGTTTGTTGTGTTAGATTTGGAGTTTTGTTGGTTCTTTGTTGTTTGGTTGCTTTAGACTGTATACTACTGAAAACCATTGCAGTGACGTCAATCTATTTACTAAACCGTGGTCTCAATTCTACGAATCTTCTGTTATCATGGCTAAGTGTAGATTCGTATCTACGATTCTACAGTAAAGTGTGGACTCGTATCTACGAACTACTGGGAATTTAACCCAATATTAACATGTATACAGCAGATTGTAGAAATTGATCTCACGATTTTGTAAATAGATTGACCATGGTGTGGTATTTACGGGTGAAAGAATATAAATGGGTCACATAAAATAATAAACAGAAATCAGGTGAAAATAACGGACTTGGGATACAGCGTTATTTTTTGTTGTTCTGAATCTTTGTTGTACTTTATTTTTGTACAGTTGTGTTGGTTAAACTAGATGCACTCCGTGTTACCATGTTGATTTTTAAAATTAACCGATTTCGGTCTTATAATCTATGGTTGATCTATTTCTGTATTGCATAATTTCCTTCAACTGATTTCAGGCCTGACAATCTTTGTCAGGTATTTTTCAAATGTAACATACTTTCGGTCTTTGTTTTGGCCTTTAAAATATATATTATAATTTTTTGATTTTTTTATTTTATAACTTATTTCAATCTTTAAAATTTTCTACGTATAAGTATTAACCATTTTGGCCCTATGCTTGAATTTCATTTACTACAAATGGAATTTATCGAATTATAATTTCTTAAAATGCGGATTAATTCTTGTGTCCTTTAAAGGTATCATGTAAAGTTCGGTTATTGTTTAGGCCTCGTGTTAACGGTATCATTTAGAGTATAATGCCGTTACATGGCCGCGGATTGTTGTCAATCGAGTGATATTATTGTTAATATTTTTCAATACAGTTGTATTACCATAGATTATGATTAGGCCTATTTTACGGTCCTAAGTGATGTCAAAAACAAACCAATTGGGCGGGGACGTTCATCTATATTTTACACGGGTCATATTAGGGTTTTTTTTCCACAAGTTTAGGGGAATGCAGAGGGGCTTACAAAACGTAGGGTTGCTTGAGGTAAAATACCCATATTGACTATTCTGTACTGAACAAAAGCCACTATATTGAACATTTCATCTTGTAATAGATATGGCCAACAAAAAAGGTTATTCAGCTCTTTTGCCCGAAACCCTCAGCGTCATTGTATTTTTTAGTAAAAAAAAAATATGTGCTACTGGAATTTTTTTTATCGTTATTTACCTTTTGGCTAATTTTTTAAACTGTCGATAGACACTCAAAACATTATCAAAATGCATGTCATAAATAGCAATTTAAACAAAGTATGCGAGCGTGCAACCGAGACAATTTCCACGGGGGTCTCAAATTGTTGGGTAGGGCCGTGCCTCCGAGAGTCGCAAACCATGACCTAATCTATACAAATTTTGCTGATAAAAAAGCTAAAGCTATACAAGAAATGTAGATTATTGGCCAAATTAACATTAATATGCCATTTTCCTCAAAAAATTCGACGTTATTAGCAAAGTTGGCTTCAGCTTTAGGAAGGAAATTTGGACTCAGTACTCATTTTCAAACCAAAATTTATAAGATTTTTAAAAAGGGCATATTACTTAATAAAATGGCATG
>JAMKCH010011778.1:0-26986 GCA_023653785.1 Ophioderma brevispina | reverse complement strand
TTTCCCTGTCATCCATTCCCCTGCCTACTCCTCACTTGTCCTCGAACACATCAAATATCTCCTTATTAAACTCTCTCCCTCCCAGTGACGTAACAAGCGGGGGAAGGTTGCCTCCCCCGACGACTTTGGCCGGGAAAAAATGCAAAAATCATGCTCTAAATCACAGCCGTTTTTTAGACCCTGCTGACCGGGAAAAAAAGTGGCCTTTTGACCACACTAAGAGGGAAAATTTCCCAGACCGGGAAATTGCCCCATCAGGCGGGCAGGCCTGTTACGCACTGCTCCCTTCCTTTCGTCACCTTTCCTATCTCCCTTCATTTCTTTCCCTATTCCTATCCCATTCCACAATTTAAATATTTTCGATAGAATAACATTAAATTCTCTCCAAGGGGAAATGTTTCTGAATCAGACATACTGATGGCTTCAAATAAACGTGTATGGGTTTTCTCCCAATTTCATATATATCAGCACCCGTTGTCCCACGTCGTGAAAGAAACATCTGGAGAGAAGACCACCACATGCTGTTCACAAGCCAGTGCGATGAAAAACATGTCAGCAAAACATTCAAATACTTTGACAATTCATGTGAGTACACAGCCTTTTTGTTTATTTTTTTCTTTTTACCTTGTATATTGCGTGTATTGTTAATGTTGTTAGTGTTTTCCTTGTGGATGCAATTTGTTCCTGGTATGATAACCTGCAGCGTATCATACCCACTATTATTTGGTGGTGTGCTGGGATTGGGTGGTTTCAAGAGTGTGGATTTGAGCACCTAATCGAATCCATAGCCATTTTTAACTCATTTTCCTTCTTTCCTAGTTCTTTTCATTCTATCATGCGTTCCAGTTGCCTAGGTTTTAGGGGGTGGTCTCAGCTAAGTGACTTTGGTAGGGTTTGAGGCACCTGAGCCCTGAGCACAGGGCGCAAAATAACCGAAGTAAAGGCACCGAAGGCAATTCCACCAGTTGCCTGTGGCCTAAATTTTTGCTTTCTTGGCCCATTCGTGAACATGTAAGTGCCTTGATGCCCTTTTACAAATTGAAAAGGACTTAATTGGGTGCCCTTTAAAATCTTATTTTGCACCCGGCCCTGACGATGGAATCACAACTTGCCATACCAAAAACTGCTTCAAAGTTGGTTGTTGGTGGCTCTGGAGTATCCCCATATGATAAGTACGGGTGGCAACTGGACCAAGGGCTAAAACCCTTTCCTTATCCTTTCAGCTCTATTCCCTTGAGTTAGTAGGGTTGTGGAAACTTGTTGGGAACAACACAGCAGAAAGTCTCTGTAGATGTATACTGCATTTCCAGTTATAATCTCCAGTCGTCTTGACTTTGTCTTACCATTGGATAGATGAGTCTGGACAAGAGAGTGAGGTCGATGCTGACAATTTCACTCGCTTGTAAACAATCCACGCGCAAGGAATTTGCAATTCGTTTTTTGAGGATTTTATCCTTAGGTAGAATTATTTGTCTTGTAATGGTCATCTTCATCACTGATTGAGAAAACATGCTACCACTATATCAGATTCAGCATCAAATTGCTGATTGTAAAACCTTGAGAACACATTCTGGACGGATGCTCCACAGAGTTGGACCCAATGCAAATTGTCTCTTTTATTTTTAGAGCATTTTAAGCAATGGCGACACAATTTTGAACTGATGTAGGGACATGCAAGACCTATTAACTCAGCAAAAATCAGAAAAATCCATTGAGGGAATCTGCCCATATAGGCCCACAAAGGTCTAATTGATGTTTATGGCGCCCTCTACATGTCTATTTCCCATAGAAAGTACGTGTATAAAACTAGATTTTTATGACAATCATTTTCCCGCAATGAAATCATCAAATTTTCACAGGAGAGAGTTAGTGGCATAAATACTCTAGTCGTCTAAAAAGTGTGTTGCCGTGATATTTTGTTTCTTGTGGGGGGTTTTATAATAAAATGAGAGTTTCAAACAGCGGTGCTGTACACCGCAGGTCTGTTAAATTAAGCTTTTTATGTGTGCATTCGTGTGAAGCCTCCCAGCTGGTTTGTGCATGTTGAAGATCTTACGTCTAAAATAATTACGACGACAAAAGGCCTTGGTCTCAGTTATGTTAAGATTGCATGTAGGATCAAGTGAGGCCTCTTTGACTGATTGTAGCACTGTTTTATCATGCACACAAGTAATCTGTCCAAATGGTCTACAAATGTGGCGACTAATTCTTGGTCTCGGCATGGTATGCAATGAAGCGATGCCTCTTCCAAGCCAAATTGTAGCAACATTTGATAATTTTGCCATGCACACAAGGGTGACATGTCACGAGTCCCCAGCTGTCTTAAAAATTATGATGGCATAAAACCCTGGTGTCAAGCATGGTAAGATTGTGTGTAGAATGAGTAGTCATGCCCCCAATTTGTAGCACGTTGTGATTGTCTACATGCATATAAGTTAACCGTCGCGAGCCTTGGTGTCCGGAGTGGGAAATGGCAAAGACTAATTTTCTGAACCATTATGTAAAGAGAACTGGTCATTAAATTAAACTAGAATTTTACGGTGCTCGGCTTTCACGCTCAAATATTCAAAGAATAAGTGTGGACGCTGCATCTAAAAAAACCTTTAGTGACGCACACGCACACAACAGCGGAAGGAAACGTGGCCCTGCAAGCTCTGTTGGTGGCCACAAAAGTGAATTGTGTATAATTTTAAATTTAAAAAACGGTTTAATCATCGGTCGCTATAGATAAGTCCATTTCTCTACTCTGTGCAGTGATGTTATAACCTATGCGTCTTTGTATGCGCGGCTGTAAAAACATTGTTTGAACAAGCGCGTCGTACTGGTGCTACGTCCAATCTCGCAATGACGTCACTGCACGGAGGTAGAGAAATTGGAGTATACAATAAGTTCTTTTAATCACCTTGAGCATATATGAGAACTCGAATGACACTCGGTGATGAAAAGGGGGGCTAATTTTGCTATGTTATGCCGTCAGGGAAATAACGAAAACTACTTATGGTCCTTGTTTTCCTCTGTAATTTTGCCAAAAAAAAAAAAAAACAACAAAAAAGGGGAGAAATAGAGGCTTCTCAGTGGGTGAGTTGCCTCTCCCATTTTGTTTTGTTTTTAATAAGCAGTATTGTGTTACCTATCATTTCAGGCAACATGATGCCCAGAATTCAGGCGTGCCTTTCTGGATGCATGCACGATGAGGTGAACAGGGGCACATCAAGCCGTGTTCACACTAAAGAAATCAGTGAGAATTTGAGGTGCGTATGACAGAGCTGATGTCAAGGCAGATTTGTTTTTTCCACGTCCTAGAAAAGCAGAAAAAATAATATCTCTTGATGTAGTAACTGCCAAGTTCCTCTCTGTGCTAATATTAAAGGAGAACCCGTACAACGAATATATTAAAAATATACACTATAAATAATTATGCCCAAATATCGAGTGGTTTCATAGAAAAACGAATTATAACCCTAAAACAATGAATTCAAAAACCACTAGTGACCATGTGCTATTTAAAAACGCGTGGGTAAACGGGTTATGCGATACGCCCGGCACGTTTTTGGGCATACATGCCATAGGAAATACACATAATGAAATCATCAGTGTGAAGATGTATGACGCTTACTGTGCCGTCCGTATCGCCTAACCACAATACATCCCAGAACAGGTAGCGCGAATTTCAAAATAGCGACATTGGTGCAGACCCAAATGCTTTTAATTCGTTCTAGGTTAGTATAATTCAGTTTTCCATGAAACCACTCCGTATGTGTTTCAATACAACTTTTTTTATAGCGTATATGGGTAAAGTTATTATGATACAGGTTTCCTTTAAAAGGAAAGAAAATATAAATGCTACAAACATAATGACAGTTTGGTAATTGACAAACACTGTTACCTCAAAAATGAGTGTTTCTTGCAATACTCTTTGGTCACAGGCATTAAAAACGTACCATTGGCCTGTAGTCACAAAAGTAGACTAACTTTAGTATGGACTAAAATGAAGTTAGTCCTAATATACCAACAGGAATTTGATCTTCCCATAAAATGCCAAAAAAGGAGAAGAGTTATTAATTGGATAGGTCTTGTTCTAAAGAAAGCAAGTAAAAAAAAGATTGTTCAACCCTTTTATGCTCTGTTTGATCCCAAGTTAGAGGCGGGAGATCACTGGGTGTGGGGGTGCAGGGGGTACTGTGTGTGTGATTTATTCACTCTAGACGCGCACATGCCTGCCTTGGAATTGCTCACTACGCCACAGGGATAAAGGCGGCACCAATCGGAAACACTGAAACGAATGCGAGTCTATGATTTCACCCTCAACTTGACGTCGAATAGGTATTAGTCCAGGTTTAAAGTTGGTCCCACTTTAATAACATGGGCCTTATTAGTTCATGTTATCAGGCATTTCATGTGCGTGAAAGAACTGTGACCCAGGGACTTTAAGGAGAGTGAGAGCTATAAGCTCCCTTACAGCTCTCCTTAAGCATTTGTAAGAGAGCGATTTAAAGCTCACCTTGGGAATCTGAATTTATCTGGTTAGATGGTATATGCCATGAAAAGCTCCCCCTGATATTACCAGGGGAGTTTTTTACAGAGTATATACCTTATTTTAAAAGACAGGTCCCTGTTGACCGAGAGGTGATTTGCATATCACATTCCATCAATGAGAATAAGGAGATTGAACAATGGTATGCACGCACTAATGCCACAGGAGCCTGTATGGATCAAGCTTACTTTGTTCATAACCATATAGACAGACTTCTTCACCAGCAAATTGATATATGTGGGCACAATTGCAAGTGACCCTACCGCAGCAGAGGCAGTGTGTGATTTGCAAGAGGCGCGCATGTAAAATGGAATTGCTTTCACTTGCAGATAAACAAAAGCTGAATAATTTTGCCTATTAGGTGATGAACAAAGTATAGTACTCTGGATGTGAGGGGAGAAGAGGTACCTCATCATGTGAGTGCAACAGGCTCATAAGTGCAATAGCTGCCATTTGTCAAATTCTCATCAAATTATTTATACCAAGTCTTTGGTCAGTGGCTCCTGAAATGGTTCTTCAGGCGATGAAGAAGAACTAGTTCAAGAGCCACTGACTTAAGAAAATATATGAATTGAGGGCTATCCTAATACATGGCAGCACACAGATGTATCATATGGCAGCTATTGCACATGACCTTGTTGCACTCACACTCACAATCTTTTATTGAGATTTTTTTTGAGGATACAAATTTCTCTCAAATTTCACTGGATCGGTTGTAGACCACCTACCGAGAACGTTTCGTAGGTTTATTGAACAAACAAGTACAAAAGTAAACCTGGCTGCTATCGTAATCGTCCCCATTGAAAACCATGCTTTGAATTTCTGTCGTGCACGACAGAAATTGCTAAATCATCATCTAACACATAGAAACGGCGTATTCGGTTTATTCACTTCAGGTGTAATCTAATACATTGGTAAGCATTCCAAATATGTAAAAAACCAGGGTTCAACAAAAATTGGGGGTGCTTCTTTCTGGAAATCTCCTCATGTCTCTTTATATCGGTGATGGGAATGTACTGCATGTCAATAGGAAAAGCAAATGGCTTGGGTATTAGAGAATTTTGGACTGTATTCTATTTGAAATCTGTAACACCCCTGTAGAAGATTTAGCTACTCCATGAATTATACCTGCCGATTGGTTAGAATGGAAGATACCTCATTTATTGAGCCAATCGGCAGTAAGGTATGAATTGTGGTAGGGCTAAATCAATTTCAGCTGAAATATTTCAGAAAGTGTATTATAATTGGCCACTCCAAACACTGAAGGAAGCCAGTAGTGCCAAAGGGTTTAAAAGAAAGTCTTCAGCAAGGCAGTATGGATTTCAAATAGAATAGCCCATTTGGTGATCACATTTCGTCTTGTGAATGTAAGAAGGCCGTAAGAGCAATAGCTGCCATTTGTCAGAAATTCCCATCAAACATACTATTATGCCAAGTCTTTGGTCATGGGGTCTTGAAATGGTTCCTCAGGGGACACAGTCGCCTGAGGAACCATTTCAAGAGTCACTGACTCAAGGAAAGATAAATTGAATTATCCTAATACATGGCTGCACACAGATGTATCACATGGCAGCTATTTCACTTAGGACCTTCTTGCATTCACATGATTATAGGTAGCAGACCTCTAAATAGTTCCGGTGAAAAGTGTGGGATACCTTTCACTGAAAGTAATATTCATACACGCTGCCTTTATCATGTTATATCTAGATTATTATTTTGATTGAAGGATTAAATTTGGTGTCAAAATGTAGCTGAGAGTGTGTAGATTACGAATATATGAGCAAACTTGAGACACGGAGTGATTTTGATGAAAAAATAGGACGGTCGGCACAAGCCTCGTAATGCGTTCTGACGATATTTTGAAAGTACGGAACACGCATTGCTTTGAATTATCGCAAATAGCGAAAAAGTGAGTCATGAACCTTGTGACCATTTCGAAAAAAATAAAAAACGCACCGATTTAGCTAAATTTTGATACCAAAATTTTGGGGTGTTATCAAGCTACTTAACAAAATATTTGGAGGTCTGCTACCTGTAAGATATCAAAACCCACTCTGCAGAAAATTCTGATCATGTCTAACACAGCCAGAGAATGGATACCAGAATAGAATAACTCATTGCACAACTTCATTGAAATACATACCCCAAGGTCTTTCACAGAAGAGTGTGTATCCAATGGAATTGGATTGATTTGAGTGTTTCTGTTAAGGTCCGTTCCTACTTCACCGCATCTGCGTTGCGGCGAGTTGGGGTGCCGATATATGATCACTTTCGTGCCGCAACACCGCTATACACGGCAAATCCAGTAAATTAAACTTTATTGCGGTATCGCAATGCGGTATTATGGGAAGAGACTGCAATTCTATAGCACCACAACTCACCGCAACACAGCTAGGCATGCAATATTATACAAAAGTGCATGGTTAGAGGGGAATTGGAACATAATATACAAGATTCCTGTCATCTGATTGATTGAAAGTGTGAATATATTCCAACTATGCCCTCGTATTTGGTGGAAAGCAAAAAAACAATAACAACAAATTGACTATGCCTGGGGCATATAGTTGTCTTTGGCATCTAGTTCTTTTTTTGTGTGTACATTAGGGCTGTCAGTATTAACCGTTTAAACGGTTAACCGGTCGGAAGGCCGTTTAAAGGTTTAGAAAGTCGCTAAATGTTTAAACGGGGACCCTTTTACCTCTCCTTTTTGTCAGACTTTTTTCATATGGACTATGGAATTAAACAAAACCCACCAAAAATTCTTTTACAGAAATAGGAACGTGAAATGCACAAAATTTTATGCACTGTTTACTACAGAAAGATGCGACCCAAAACCATTATCGGTCGCAATCCGACATAATTCTCCCCAAGACAACATTAAAACAAGGATACCAATATAGTATAGTTGTCATGCATACACACTGATCGAGTGTTGACTGTTGACTATGCCGAGAGTCGCGTCGTCAATGGCCGCCACAATAATTTTTACTTTTGCATTAACCTGACTAAGATGGTGGTATTTTACAGGCATTATCGGCCATTTAAACACATAGATCTGAAGGTTGAATCGCATTTAGTGTAAAGAACATACCTGGTTATGTCAACATGAATTTCTTATATCAATCTAATTAAGTGCATCATGAAAATATCAGTCGTCATAATAATCTTAGCCGATTCGGCTTGTGCGCAAGAGCAGAAGTCGGCCATGTGGTCGCTGACCTGGGGCAAGATGATTCTTACCCTGGAGAAAATGAGGTCACTAGACGAGGCAGTTTGTTTGGAGTTAGTAATTTTCATGCAAAATCAAATCAAGAATATTATTGCTTTTTGGAAACTTTGTACAATTGTTATAATGTTATACGATTCTCCTATCAATACTTTCAAAATGGGTGACGGTATTAATTACCAAGGCCACGAAAGAAACAAAAACAAATTAGCAAATATATACATGTCAAAAATTTCGCGTGGTAAACAGATGCAGCTGGTGCGAACTAGATCATGAGATGGATCTTTTTTTTCTGTCGGCTACTGAGGTCCCGGACTGAGGCGAGATATCAATGATTTTGTTAGGTTTCAGACAAGTGCTAACTCGTAATATTATATTATTAAGAAACCTGATCAACAAATATGTGAAGTTGTAAACCTGTATAAGAAGCATGTGCGTAAGCAACAAAATAACACACAAAATAATGTACTGTCCTATGAATACGGGTGGGATTTCCCCAAGGGGTTTCCCCTTTTATTGAGCTCAATTTTGCTGCACCAATCATCATGGTGATGACCTGGGAGGTCCGTCTTCCGTTTAAACGGTTAACCGGTCGTCGAACTTTCCGTTTAAACGGTTAGGCAATAAACCGAAAACTGACAGCCCTAGTGTACATTGCATTCCATGTATAAAGGCATATCACACACGTGTTAGTATTTTTGCACATGTGGTATTGACATGGTAATTGCAAACTAGGCCATTTGCATTTAGCATTTTCTGCTACCAAAACCTTTTCAAACAGTATATAATTTAACCAATCAGATGGCAAAAATTTGGTATATAAAACAAATATTGACTGCTTAATATTCAGGGCATGGTTAAAATTTTAGGTCCTGGGAAATCTAAAAAAAATACTATAATGGTCCTCAGCTTTACTTCAGAGTATGGTTTTGAGATCACTGTATGTGGTATTATTTTAATCATGCTCCTCATAGCAGTCAATACTTAACACTACTTTCCTGAGGTGCACTGGTTCACTGGTTACGTTATTTCCCTGATTAAAACCATGTTGTATTTGTGTTATTACACTTCACTCTGACTCTGCGGATGAGTTGTTGGGAAGTAACATTTGTAATAAGAATCGGCCAACGAATTGGCATGATTAGTTCATGAATATTTAGGAGGTGTAATGATAGTGTTCCCCATCCCTTATCAGTCTTAGGTGTGAGGATTCAGCCTCATTCAGCATACAAACAATCCCCCCACTAAGCAGAAAAGAATATATGGCTATTAACCTTCGTGGTATGCCAGTCCACCCTATGATCCAAGCTATAATTTACAGTGCATGTCCAGCATGTAGCGTTTACCCCGTTTGTGAAACTTGCAGTGACAAGGACCGCTTGGAAGAAGCCTGGCGCCGTGAAACATCTCGCGAGAAATCCATCTTTAGCGAACTCTTCGTAGGAATGCAGAAGAGCACCTTGTGCTGCATGGAATGCGGCCATAAGCGGTCGACCTATGAGTCATTTTGGGATCTTTCCTTGCCAATCCCTGTGGTAGGTTTCCCTTGCTATACTTGTTTCTTAAAGACTTCAGTAGTTGAAATTGTGTATTAACTCTTATTGTGAACAAGTAGACCTTATAACTCTTGGCTATCAATGTCCTTTCTCCTCTGAGATGTTGTAAACAGACATTTTTTTTTAAACTAGGGGATTCTATTTATTTGGAATTGCATTCTTGATCTAATTGGCCAAATTTGGATTCAAGTATTCAGAGTGTTTATGCTTATGGTAATTATTTTGAAAGAGAGGTACATGCATACATGTATAACTACACAACAGACTCTTAAATTGGGCAATACCAACTTATGATACTCTCATGCATGAAAAAAATTCAGGGTGCATGTCGCACAAAATATCCAGATATTCTGGATTCGCACCCCCACACATATCCACAAAAGAGGCAAAAGGTCCACTTTTTGCTGATTTTTTTAATAAAAAGGTTAAAAAGATAGAGAAATTTTGACAAGCAAGTCCACTTTTGATGATTAAATGTTCAAAAGTCCAAAAAAGGACCATTTTAGGGGGTTAGGTCCACTTTCACCAAAAGTCCGCTTTTTTGAAGTCCCACACCCCCAAAAAATAAATCCTGCGTACGTCCCTGTTTTCCAAATAAATAGCCGTGATAGCACTCAGATTTTTATCTCAATCTCTGGCTCAGCCCAGTTGGGAGTTTTTTGTGCGGTATATGGCAGAACAGATCTTGGCATGATGGTTGGTTCATTCTTCATCGGGAGACGTCGCTAACAATAGTGTTTCCAACGTGTCCAGCGCCGGATTCATAAACGTACACGTTGCGTAAAAAGTATGTTTGGAAGGCTAGCCTCTGTATACGTCTCCCGATGAAGTATGAACCCACCTTAAGGGAAAGCCTGATGTGCATGATGCTGCATGTGGTCTTCAAAATGACTTGACAAGTCCAATAATAAATGCATTCTGATTATTAATTTCACTAGGGGCAGTGCATGTATTGTCAATTAGAAATGCTCTGTGCATGTTTGTGCACTTTTGAGGATTGGTCATTCTACACTTTGTCCCGGGGTGGTTCTCAAAGGTTCGTTGGGTACCCATGCTCGTTCTGAAAGTGACCCCTAACGGGACCAATTTTCAGTGAAAATATACCCCTAATGGGACCAGTATTCAGTTAAATTATACCCGTTTTCAGTGAAAATATACCCCTAACGGGACCAATTTGCGGTAAAATTATACCCCTAGCGGGACCTGCTTTCAATACGTGAATAAAAAATATGTGTACCTTTTAAAGAACCAATATATGACAAAAATAACACTTGTACTATTGTAAGAAAATTTACACACTTCAGGGTTATTTTACTGACATGTTAAAGTTAATTTTCCCATGTTTTTCAATGAGCCAGTCACAATCTTACCTGAATTTGATACCCCTAGCGGGACTAGAACTTGATTGTGAATTTGATACCCCTAGCGGTAGTCCTGCATTTGCAGCTAGTCCCTCTTGTTTTGGAACGAGCATGGGTACCCGACCAAAACCCAAGAACCCCCCCCCCCCCGGGCCCTTTGTACTTATTGGTTGTTTTCAATCAGCACATTAGGACTATTGAATAACCAATTGGCTTTAACTTTGCAATCTACAGGATAAGTGGAATCCAAAGAAGGAAGTCAGCCTTTATGATTGTCTGCAAATGTACTGTGCAACAGAGGTCCTTGATGGTGAAAACAAAGTTGTAAGTATTCCAAATTATTGCTGATGAAATGTATTCGCAATTCAAGACTAGCCCAGATGATATTCGCTAAGAAATTCTAAATTTTGATGTTGCCTACACATAATCAGAAAACCTTAAGAGAAAATGTGAAATGAGTAAAATGTTATAAACAGTTTTTTTTACATTCCAAACTAATGTGAGTTGGGGAACAACTCCATTGTTAGGGTTATTTGTCATTTTTGTTATGTGAATAATGGAAAATAAGGTGCACTGAATGAGGTGGGACCACCCCATGGCTGGCCCATGTCAAATTGTCAAAATGGGCTTGTGGTTTGCAGTGCATTCTTATTGCTGTACCTGTGTTTGATTAATTTTAGGATTATGCCACGTTGAATGAGGCTTGGCTGCCTGCATCTTGGTTAGTCAATCAAACCATCCAAATTTGAGAATATGCAGGGAAGTTTTGGATTACATTTTGCTTACAGTGTATGTAATGTTCTCTTAATGATGCTTTTTGTTGGGGGAATGAACTACCAGATAGATTTAAGCTAATACTTGATTGCTAGTTGATTGCCATGCAGTTACTTGGTTGGGGTGTTCTACATATGTAAAATTAAGGTTGCCAAATCCGTCTTGGTCAGGTGCACACTTTTTGTGTCATCTACGAAAATAGCTGGGAAATAGCGCCATGTACATGTCTACGCTCATCTATTAGTTGTTTTATTGGTTCAGGCTAGTGAAGTTAGAGGTCATTTTCTTGAGGTGGCACTATTTCATCATGGACGGACATAAACTTGACATTTCCAGCTCTGCCGTTAAGTACAATCTGGGATCCCAATTCTAATTACAAAATCGCTTATTTTATTCTTGTTTTCGTTCGCAGGTGTAGTTTCCTAGACCAACATAACTG
Source organism: Ophioderma brevispina (assembly GCA_023653785.1). NCBI lineage: Eukaryota > Metazoa > Echinodermata > Ophiuroidea > Amphilepidida > Ophiodermatidae > Ophioderma > Ophioderma brevispina. The sequence continues at coordinate 15,096 of JAMKCH010011778.1, read as the reverse complement.
TGCAAAAATATCAAATTTTGAAAATTGTGGGCGCTCTTTAAAAAATGGAGCTTGTGTAGTGTCTTACCTTATGTGACCTTTGTCTTCACTCACAAACCATGATGGCAGATACGGAAGATAAAAGTAACAATTGTTCGTCCATATCCACGTATTAAAGTTTATTCTAAAGGAAGGTAAGATTGAACCTTGGTGTGCAGTATTGTATTTCAGTTGGGTTTCAGTTGGGAGGGCGGGCTGGTGTAGTGGCTTTACCCACTCGCCTTTCACCAATGCGGCCCGGGTTCAATCCCCTGCAGAGCCTGTGTCGTGCGTGGATTTGGTTGCCGGTCCTTACCCGTCCTCCCAGGTTTTCTCCGAGTACTTCGGTTTCCTCCTGCATCTAAAATCGGACTTCTTCCCATAAAGCCTTCCTTGTCATCCTGGATTTACTTGTTGTGTTGTAGCAGCCTAAGGTGCTCCGCAGCGGCGCCCTGAGTACTTCGGTGGATTTGTTGTGCGTTATAAGAATTAAATATTATTATTTTATTTCTTTTGTTTCTGCCACAGTCTTGTGACCAGTGCCAGAAGAGAACCAAACAGCAGAAATGGCTTCGCATCGAGCATTTCCCCACATACCTGGTGCTACGTATCCTTTTTGATGAACTGATATTGATTGTAAAAGTATATAATACAAGAACTTATTGTACGTTCCTGCTGTCGAGTAGTGTGACACTGAAGTTATTTGATCACTTGCAGTCCGTTTTAAAAATAAAATGCAGGTCTTGTTTTGATGCTAAAGTTGAAATGTGTAAAATGCAGATAAAGAAGCTTTTATCTGAGACAATCTGGACATGGCCATTGTTGACAACTTTATGCTTTACTGCAAAAATAATAACTTCATGGGCAGTTTTGTGAATTTACAGCAGATCTCAGTTCCTGAGTATAATTAAAGCAAAAATATATCGTGTAGAGATCTTTTAACCCCTGACTGAGCCATACCCGCCTTTCCAGTATAGCTAGGCTACTTTGAGTGCCGGCTGTAAATCTTTAAACAATTACTTCACAAATGGCACTTAAGGACAAACTATGAGTTTATTTGCCAATTTATGTGATAATGTTTTCATTTCACTGAAGTAAAGTGCCAGTCGGCAACCTCCCAAATGGTCTTCTGTGCTGGTCGGTTGGAGTAATTGCCGGTCATGGCCGACCGCCGCTGACTGGCGTAGCTATATCCCTGTACCTTTCATACAGCATTTTTGATTGGCTGATTACATGCATCATATCATCCCGTGTATCACATAGTGACGGATGTTGAACCAAAATATGTAAATAGTTTCTGAGAAAATCACATTTGAAAAAGGTAAGTTTTTGCAGAGACGATATGCATCAGTGTACTAGGTTGAAATTGAATTTAATTAAAGGTCCATGGACATGCTTTAAAAATACTTATAATACCTCCCCAAAACAGTTTTATTCACAGTATGGCCCTGTCCGATTGGGTATATATTTATCCTTGAAATTTAACACGTTCCCGATGTTCACTTTTAAAAATCTGTGTTGAGATGTGTTCATGATACTGGTTGAAGGTACAAAATGTTAAGACATTATGACATGTCTAACTCAGCCGGGTCTCTGACCTTTAAGTAAAATGAGTTAACACTTGAAATTTGTGGCAAAGGTGGAATTTTTTTTATAAAAAAAACCCTACATTCAGAATAAAAAAAATTAAAATAGTAGAATTTTTAAAAAATTTTTGCTCAAATGTTTGTATGGTTTATAAAGAAGGATAAACAGGCTTTTCAGAAACGTTTTTTGGTGTCATTTGGACGTTGGAGAAGAAGTTAGCCTATTTTTGCTGAGTCTTCAAAATCCCTGTTTGGCCGCTTGTGAGCCAAACAAAGGTGCATCGCTTACATAAAGTAACATGGTTTTCAGCAGTGATTGGATACAAATATCTTAACAACCAAATTATTGTTGAATACATAGAAGGTGGGAGAGTAAATGAAGGATTATAAAAAATATCCCAGAGATTACAAGAAAATGCTAAGTAAAAAAACTTGTTCATTTCCTAAATAAAACTTCAAGATCGCTGTGTAAGACCCAAGTTTACTTTGGTTCAGCAAGATTTCATGGTTTTAACCTACAACTTGGGAGCAAAAGTGAAACATAAGAAAGTTTGGATTCCGCTTGAAAACACATGTCGATAAATGAATTTTTAAGGTTTAATTTCCGATTTATTTACAGAAAACTTCACTTTAGTTCTTCCTAGCATTTTAATGGACGCTGAGTATACTGTTTGTGCAAAATAATTACCTTAGAGATGTAAAACAAAAAATCTCTGAGCATTAATTAGGTTCTGAACTGAGACCTGATCGGAGTGATTTTCAATAATGACTCTTTATTATTTAATACTGGTAATTAATTTTTGAAGATAGTTTACTTATAATTAATGTTACAAAAATAGACCATTTTATTCAAACTGAATATGTTTTTTGTCGAGAAGAAAACGAAACATCTGAAATTGTCATGTGTGAATTGTCTTTGGCTATAATGTTGTTATGGTACACGCGTCGGTGGGTCAGTCTCTCCGCTTGGGGATGGCTAAAATCGGCCAAACTGAATTTTTTAGGTCTCTCTGCAAAATTGACATAGTTTCGGAACCCGACCCTCGAACGAACACCAAATAAAAATCTTCTTCTGATAGCCTGTTTATCTCTGTAAACACAAAGCAAACATGAAGCAAAAATACGTAACCTTTTGAAGAAAAAAATATGCATTTTTTATACAAGTGTATTTGGGGATTGAGAAATGTACATGAAAAATGACACTTGATAAAATAGATCAAATTCAATGATATATCGGTGTGAAACGTAAAAAATAACATTTTGGTTTGGCCGAATTGCTGTAATACAATAGTGACAGATGGCCGAATTCTCTTCCATGTTTGCATTCGTCAGTATGTAATTCACCAATCGGCAATATTTCCAATAACATATTCTAACCTTAACTAGAAATGCTACAGATCTGAAGCTGATTTGTGTAGAGGTCATAATTGTTTCTAATCCTCAACCAGACTCACCAAGAATACCATCCTGGTAAGTTCCCCCTCAAAGGCCTGAATTGTAGTCCACAACAGTTGAGTACAACTGTCTCCTTCTTCCCTTTAAGGTAGATTAAATCGCTTCCATTGCAGTGATATGAATGGACCTTTAGGCATTGCATGCTAATTCATTCACTTTTGTTTTGATCTTCCTCATACACAGGATATGCCACCCATCTATAACTGCATGCTAGTGCCAACCACGCTGTTTTCCGCGTGATTATGGACATTACAAAGCTTACTGCTACCATTCTCTCCAGGACGATTGGATAGTGCACAATGATGCACGTAAGTTCAGTTTTGTTTTTTTTCCTTCCGGTGTAGGAGTGCAGATTTTGTTTTTTAACCTTATCTCGCCAGCTGCTTTGTGGGTATCTTGCAACCAAGTAACGCACAACTCCTCTGCTGGCCGAGCTCGAGTCGTATTAGTTTTCTCCCCATAGTCAATTTTCACACAGCCAGTGTAATTAAGCGTGAAAAAATGGCCAAACCCAGGTTACATTTTTAAGGCAGACTTCCAGAATCATCCCCCATGGTCCACCCCAGGTCTGACGGGGGTAGGGAACTCATAAAAGGTCAACATGCGCAAAAAGGTTAACATTTGGCTTTTTTTTCTATTTGAGTAATGGTAGCCAAACCTAGGTATTTACTGAGACCACAAGTCCCTACTAACCATGTATTCATTCCCTTCCCCTAGGGTCTGTCAGTGGGGTGGGTAACATCAAAACAAGTATATGCAATCCGTCTATAAAATTGCGGTTTACTATTTTTTATATTTGTATATTTGAACGATGAAATGTTCTTTTTTTATGTCACAAACTAATCATGCATTAACACCTGTTAATCTAATAGTAATGCTGACGGATTGCTGCAAAATAGTGATACCTCCCTTGTTTTAAGCTCTGCAAGTCCTGGTTTGAATACTACATAACAATGGAAGGGCATTCAATAAGCCTACAGAGAATGGGAGAAATAATCAACTTAGCTGCTGCCTCATTCACCTTGTTGAATAGAACATTTCTCACATATGAAAATATTTGCACTCTTCTCATAAACATTTCAATACTTGTATTTTTAGAGTAACCCAATTGAACGGAGGGTACCGTACCCCACTTGCACTCCTCCAATCGAGATAGAGCAAATGGAAGTCCTTCCCCTATTACAACTCTTCCTGATCACATTCCCAATTTCAACCCTTTTCTGCTATTAGGCCAAGAAAAATAAAAGGTTTATCTCACAGACCTGCACGCATAAGTATGTGGAGTCACTTTGCTGCATAACCTTACGTGATGAGTACAGTTTTGGTGGTTGTTTTTTTAAATTGAAAAAAGTAGGCTGAAAATACAGTAAAGAAAGAATTTCTGCATTTTTCATAGCTCATTTTGTAAAAAAAAACAACTACAAAAACATAACTTTTTTGCCAATCATATGCGAGACAAACTGTATTCTTTCTTTTTTTGGCCTTATGAGCTAAACCTTAAATATTTGTAAGCTGCATTTCAATTGGTCATTGAATTGAATATCTGATCTAATTAGCCAATCAGATATATTTTATGAAAGGAAGGCAGACAGGCAGTTCTCATGGTATTAAAATGTCCAGTTATGCCACTACATATGTTATATCAAACACCTATGCAATCGATTTTTGAATGTGTGTTTTTATTCCTACAGGGTGCAAATCTATAGTCATCCATCAAGCATCGTAACTGCGAATGCCTACATATTATTTTACGAGCGTGAAAATTCAACGTTTTACTCGGAGGGAACGCTTCCTACATCCAAACTTTTATGATCAGAATTTCCAATAGTTTTTATAATAGTTATAGTAGCTTTCACAAAAGACGGCCCTTCTTAACTGCGTATATACGATCACTATCAGCTAATGAGCGAATAGGAGGGCTATTTACTATTTACACACGAGCGGGAGGAAGTTGAATGCGGTAATCAGCAATAGATTAACGAGCTGGTGTTATGGCTATGACATGATTCAAAAAGCCGATCGGACCTGCAATTTTTACAGTGTTTACGCACGATACACCTCATTTGAGAAGCGAGGGCCAGTTCTTTTTGTGACGCGACTATACATTTATTAAAACCTGTCAGAACGGGGGTTTTGGGTGCATATTTCTTGTACCACTTTTTTAGGGGATGTGAGGGAGGGAAGATTACAGCATGCATTTTTTTAACTTTTACAAGGTTTTATATATATATATTATAAAAAAAATTTAAAAAAATGAAAAAAGATCAAAAGCAAAAAAAAATTAAACAATTACAAAAGAAAAAAAAAAATGTTTAAACCGATCAAATTAATACTTGCCAAAAAATATATGCAAATGAAGAATTAGGACCAAGGCTAGTTTTATGAATGATAATTGACTAAGATTAGGTATTATAACCCTGGTTCTGATAGGCAAGTATTTTGTATGTCTTCCAAATGGACAATATTGTTAGTAAGCTAGTCCCAAATTAAGAATGTTAGTTGACATATTTCAGGTAATTGCCATTTTATAATTTATTAGGCAATAAACATCTTGTGGTAGTTTGTTTTATATCTTTAGTACGTATTTGATATTGCGAGTGGGTGGACCTCAAAATTTTACCATTAATTTTTGTAAACAATCCCGGTAAACGTTTAAAATTCTAATTGGCAGTAGTAATTAGCAAAAAAAAAAAATTGAAAAATTTAAATTATTAAACTGATAAATAATTTCAAGACATCAGACAAATTATACCTTCTTAAACTTGGGACAGGCTTTCTGCAAATAATCTTGTGACATCTATACAGTGTTCTACACACTGACCTTTCAATTAAGAGAAATATTTTAATTACCATCCACCGTGTGGAGTTTTCCAGGACATTCCATCTTTTCCAGTAATCTGAGGTGTCGTTTGGGAGGCATATACACCCAACCCCGTACTATGAGGATTATCCCGAATCTCTTTTCGACTTATTCTATATACCTGAACAGTTAAATGGGAGAAGATCGCTTCAGTCATTAGCGATGTAGTGTTTGGAACATTCACCATCCCTATAAATGTGATAATACATTCCGTCATAATGAGATAGGATACCAAATTCTCAGCTATCTAGTTGGTTGGACAATTCCAATCCCGTTCCAGTAATGATGAGATAGATATAAATCTCTTAAGCTATCTAGCCTGTTTGGGACATTGACATTCCAACCTGTTCAGTTAATATGAGATTAGATATTAATCTCTCAGCTAATTCTAGCTGTTTGGGACATCCAACCTGTTCAGTTAATATGAGATACGATATTAATTCTCTTCAGCTATCTAGCTTGTTTGTTTGTATAGCTGTTTGGGGACATGCCAACTGTTCCAGTAATTATGAGATAGATACTAAATTCTTCAGCTATCTAGTTGTTTGGGACATTCCATCCCTTCCAGTAATGGATAGATACTAATCTCTTCAGCTATCTAGCTGTTTGGGACATTCCAACCTGTTTCCCAGGAAAAAAATTTTTTTTTTTAATGTGGAAATAAAATAATCTCTTCAGCTATCTAGCGTTTGGGACATTCCCAACATGTTCCAGTAATACTGAGATATACTAAATCTCTTCAGCTATCTAGCTGTTTGGGACATTCCAACCTGTTTGCGTAATATGAGATAGATACAAATCCTTCAGCTTCTACTGTTTGGGAATTCCAACCTTTTTTCCAGGATCTGAGATAGAACTAAATCTCTCAGCTATCTAGCTGTTTGGGACATTCGCAACCTGTTCCAGTAATAGAGATAGATACAAATCTCTCACGATCTAGCTGTTTGGGACCTTCAAAACCTGTTTCCCTTAATATGAGATAGATATTAAATCTCTTCAAGCGACCTAGCTGTTTGGGACATTTCTATCCTACCTGTCCAGAATATGAGATTAGATACTAAATCTCTTCAGCTATCTAGTTTGGGACTTTTGTTACCTGTTCAGATAAATATGGAGATGCAAAATCCTCCTTGTTCCTAAGTTTGTAACATCTCTCATCTTCCCTGTCCAGGCCGGGCTTGGTCTCTTGCTTTTTTTTCTCTCTTTGAGCCTTCAGCTACCACAGGCTTTGATCTTTTTAGTTGATTCTTTAAATAAAGGACCCACCCTGACATTTGGATTCCAAATTAATCTTAATATCAGTTAAATAACACATTAATATTCATTTTTATTTTTCTTTTTTTAGATAATAATTCCTTGGTGAATTTCCAGAGTAAATCTGATCCAGTAGGCCACTTGAGTCGCTTGGTCAGGTTTCTCTGATCTTTTTCACTTTGGAATATGTGTTTTTCCAGATACAGTGTTAGTAGGGATTATGATCAAATAAAATCCCTACTGACACGGACCTGTAAAGGGTATGGCTAGAAACCCTTACGGCTACAGGTATTTCTCTGGTTTAGTTTAGTATTTAGGCTTAGGATTTTTGTGGCACTTTTTTTTTCAAAATTTTCATTGACAAAACACAATTTTTGGCCTCTACCAAATTTGCTTTCATCTGAAAGTGTTGTCCGAAGGGATATCTAACTGGTTAGAGTAATTAGGCGAAATATACAAAATTTGTTTCGGCTCCAAATTGCCTGCTTGAATGGAATATCTCCCCTTTTAAAAGTTGCAGCGCAGCCGGGTGGGGTAGCGAGGCCACTTGAGTCTCCTCACCTCGCGCCTGCTCAGGAGAGTTTGTTCTCCTCATGTCCCTTTTTTTTTTTTTAAATTTTTCGGTCCATCCAAATTTATTTAAAATTTCACATCTTGTTGGGCTTCAACATTGAGGGTTTTGAATGACTCTCATCCCAAGTTCCAACAGTCTGAGGTAGCGAGGACCACTTGAGTCTCACCCCATTCTGTTGCAATTGTGAAGAGTTATTTTGTTCTGCCCCTTTTTTTTTAAAAAAAGTAAAAAAAATATTTTTGTTAAGTTTTTTCCTTCATCCAATGCCTGATGTGGTAGCTGTTTGGCAAGAATAACTACTACTAACTAAAACCAAATTTTAAATCGCGTCAACGGGGTTGGCCAGATTCACCTCCATTCGCAGCAACTGCTCTCTACTCCTAACATTCCATTTCACCCGATTCAATGCTCATCCTCACCCAACCCTCCTACTCTCTCTCCACTGCGATCTTCCTGTCTTTTGGACGACCCCGTCCTCCTCAAACCTCCCACCCCTCGACTCAAAAGCCCTGCTTAACACATGCTCGTCATCCTTCCTCAACACATTCTCGTCATCCTTCCTTCCTCAACACATGCTCGTCATCCTTCCTCACACATGCTCGTCATCCATCTCAACACATGCCAATAACAAAGTCCCACTATTCGCCGCCAAACGGTCCATCTCCTCTTCAAACCCAACATCTGATCAAGTCTCAGTCTTCTCATCCTATCCATCAATCACACCACACATCGCTCTCTTCATTGCTCTCCCTGTCCTCTCAAAACCCCATTTCATTTTTGCTCAGACACCTCGTATCATTCCCATACAGCATCACTGATCTCATAAAACTCTTGTAAACCATTCCTTTCATCTTTCAAAGCTATCTTTCCCTTGCAACAACTCCCCACCATCCTAAACTTCACCCATCCATACCTCACTCTAGTTGTAACAGCCACCTAATCCACCACCCCCACTAAAATTATCCTCTAGGTATGTGAACTCCTTCACTGAATCCCTCGTCACACAGCTTGTCCTCCTGTTCCACCATCCTTCAGCTAGCCTCTGTTCTTCTGCACACCAAAATCTCTTGCCAAAACTAGGGTCACTCTCTTCATCTTTGTGATATCCCATGGATCCATTTCCACATTCTCACACCACACTGAATTGCTTTTACTCTCTTCCCACACAAACCCACATGGGTCTACATTATCACTACCACCTCTCTCTCCACCCCACTCACCAGCACTTTTGTCTTCCCAAGGTTTACCTTCACCTGGACCTACTCAAAAGCCTTCTTCCATTTCCAACAACTTCTCCCCAGTTCCTTCCAATGTCTCGCTATTAAAACCAAGTCATCAGCATACAAATTCACTCAGCAAACCTTCTTTTGAACTCTCAGGTTGATACATCAATCACAATTGCAAAAAATCAATGGCGAAAGTACAGAACATGATGCACACCCACCTTCACCCCAAAACTCCGCGGACAAATCAGACCCATTCACTTTGTTTTGGCCTACTTCATTCAACTACATCAATGCTATACCACTAATTCTGGTATCTCTCTCTTACCTCTCGCCCACTTCATCACTTTCCTCGGTACCCTATCAAATGCTTACTCAAAGTATACAAAAAACATGTTACAGCTCTTCCTTTAGCTCTATATTCCTCTTGCAACCTCCGCTTTAAAATAAACGATGCATCTACGTGCATTCCTGGCATAACCCCAATCTCATCCACAAGTTTCCACTATCTTCCGAATCCTATTCTCTAGAACCCTCTCCACAATTTCATAGCATGCTCCAACAACTTAACACCCTATATGCACCAAATTCATTGCATCCCCTATTCCCTTAAAAAATTGGAATTTACCACACTCACTGCCCACTTCTCCGGCATCCCCTCCTCCATCTTAATACTCTCCGAACCAAAGCCATCATCACACCAATCCCTTCTCTCCACTCGCACCTAATATCTCAGCAGTCCTCTGAGGGTCCAGACGCCTTCTTTTTTCATTTCTCTATTGCCTTCAAACACTTCTTCCGGCTGACCCTCTTAATGGCCCTTCACCACATCAGCCTCTACCGTGATCCAAAATTTTCCTCATTCATGAATTCTCTCCATATGGCTCTTTCCAGACTCTACCTCTATCGTTCTTCACTGAAATTCAATTTCAATCATTCCCTCATACATCTTCCCCCCTCAGCATCTCTTCCATCCTTTTTCATTGCCGTCACTATCTTTATACTACACCTTGTTTGGATTCTCTATCAACTCAATCAGCCCCTTCGCTGCCTCCTCCTATTGCCTCGGCAAACAACTTTCTTTACTCGCGTCTTTAGCCTCCTCTTATGCCTAACTTTATTCTCTTCCGTACCGTTTTTTCTCATATCCTTAAATGACCTCTTTCTCGCTATACGCTCTTCACCTCCGCATCCACAACCCTGTATCTCCTCCTGTCTCTCCACCTTTTGTTTTCCCCCACACTGATCATGCCTGATGGAACACCCCTTCTTTAAAGCACCCTACAAATCCAACACCCCACAACACAAAAAAACAATAACAATAAAAAAAATCTTTCTTGTCAAAAAACAAATTGAGTCTTAAATTACAGTTGACCACTTTTACCCCTTTACAGTAATATGGGACCCATAAAATCATTAAGTTATAGTTGTTTGGAACATTTCCATCTATTCCAGTAATATAGATATAATGCTCTTCTACACTATCCCGAGTATTTGGAACATCAAACCTGTTCCAGTAATTATGGGTGTATAGCTAGCCTTTCTTATGATCGATTTTAATAATTATTTTGGACATTTCCTTACTGTATTCCTGTGTCTTGCCTAGCAGATTGCTAAATCTCATTCAGCTATATCTAGTTGGGACATTCCAACCATTACAGTAATATGAGATCGATTAACTCTCTTCAGCTAGGTAGTTGTTTGGACAATTCCCAACCCTTCCAGTAATATGAGATCGATACTACATCTCTTCAGATTTAGTTGTTTGGGACATTCCATCCCTTCCAGTAATATGAGAGTGATATATCTCTTCAGCTATTGTTGTTGGGCATTCCATCCCGTCCAGTAATATGAGATCGATACTAAATATCTTAGCTAATCTAGTTGTGTTGGGACCATCCCAACCTGTTCCAGTAATATGAGATAGATACCAAATCTCTTTCAGCTATCTGTTGTTGGGACTTTTCTACATGTTCAGTAATATGAGATACAAAACTCTCTTGTTATCTAAGTTTGTAAACAATACTCTTATCCAAGTAGTTAAATACTTCTCCTCTTCCCGGTCGGACTTAGGCCTTTTGCTTTTTTTTCTCTTGCCATTCAGCACCACAAGCTTTGGATCTTTAACTTGATTCTTTAAATAAGGACCACCCTGCAATTGGCATTCCAATTATACTTTAATTTCAGTTAAATACTAATTAACTAATTTGTTTTTTTTTTTAGATAAGAATTCCTTGGTGAAAATTTTTACCGAGTAAATATATTCAGTAGGCCAATTGAGTCACTTTGTCAGGTTTCTCTGAATCTTGTCACTTAGGAATATTTGTTTTTCAGAGACAGTGTTAGTAGGATTGGATCAAATAAAATCCCTAGGTGACACTGTACCTTAAGGGTTATGAGCAAGTAAAAACGTAAGGCTCCAGGTATTGTTATCTGGTTTCGTTTTTAGATTTAGGACTTAGGATTTTTTGGCCTTTTTTTTTCAATTATTGGAACAAAATAAAATTTTGGTACCAAATTCTTCATCTTGAAAGTGTGTACGAAGGGATATCTAATGGTTAGAGTAGTTTAGGCAAATAGACAATTTTGTTTTGGATACCAAATTGAGGACTTGAATGGAATTCTCCCCTTGTAAAGTTGCAGCCGGGGTGGGGTTAGCGAGGCCCTTGATTCTCACCTCACCCTGGCTGCAGGAGAGTTTGGTTCTGCCTCATTGTGTTTTAATTTTCGGCATCCAAATTTATGTTAAAATCATTTCGCAGTCTTGTTGGCTTCCAAATTGAGGGTTTGAATGAAAATCTCTCCAATTTCCAACAGTCTGGGGTAGCGAGGCCACTTGAGTCTCACCCCAGTCTGTTTGCAATTTTTGAAGTTTTAAAAAAAATGCCCCCCTTTTTTTTTTTGGTATCCAAATTCTTTTTGTTAGTTTCCCTTCCCATGCCTGAATGTTGGTGCTGTTTGGCAAACTACCTACGAACTCTACTACTACAACCAAAGTTTAATCCAGATTTATGCGCCCTCACGGGTGGCCATATGTCACCTCACATTTGCAGCAGACCTACTCCGTCCTTCCATTTCACCCGGTTCAGTGCATCCTCCATCTCAACCCAACCTCCACTCTCCTTTCCTCCACTTGCTTTTCCATGTCTTTTTGGACGTCCCCTCCTCCTCAAACCTCCCCCTCGAACTCAAAGCCCTTCTTAAAAACATGCTCTTCAACCTTCCTCACCACATGCCCATACCAACTACACTCTTTTGCCTTCGCCATACCGGTCCATCGCCTCTTCAACCCAACATCTGCATCAATCCTCAGTCTTCATCCTGTCCATCAATTCAACCACACATCGCTCTCATCAGGCTCTCTGTCCTTCCTGCAAAATCCCCATCTCATTTTGTCACTCAAGACACCATGTCTCACTCCCAGTCTCCCATACAGCATCACACTGATCTCACAGCAACTCTTATGCCCCATTCCTTTCCTTTCATCTTCAAAAGGAATATCTTTTCTCTTGCAACAACTCCCCACATTCCTTAAACTTCACCCCACCCATACTCCCTCTAGCTGTCACAAGCCACCTCGCATCCACCACCCCCCACTAACCTTGTCCCCTAGTATAACTGAACTCTTCACGACTCCACACATCGTCCACAGCTTTTCCTCCTGTTCCACCATCCTCCACTCCTTCTCGCTTCTGTCTGCACACAAATCTCTTGCCAAACTAGGGGGTCACTCCTTCATCTTTGGGCATCTCCCATGGATCCATTTCCCGCATTGGTCTCACCCACATTTCTGACACCACACTGAATTTGCTTTTACTTCTCCACACAACCCCAGGCATGGTCTAACTTACTCACTACCACCTCCTCTCCACCCTCACTCACCATGCACTTTTGTCGTCCAAGTTTACCTTCAGACCCTTACTCTCCAAAGCCTCCATTTCCAAAACGTCTCCCCCAGTCCCTCCAATTGCTTCGCTCATTAAAACCACGTCATTCAGCATACAACATCTAACTCAGCAAACCTTCTTTTGCACTCTCCGGACTACATCATCACATTGCAAAAATCAGTGGCGCAAGTACCTAACCTTGAATGCACACCCACTTCACCTCAAACACCTCGTACACATATCAGACCCCACTCTAACTCTGTTTTGGCTCCTTCATACAAACTCATCACTGTTCTAACCTCTAACCACTACGTCGGGTACGCTCTCTTCTCATCGCCCACTCCAATCACTTTCCTCGGTACCCTATTAAAATATGCCTCTTCTTCAAGTCTACAAAACACATGTATACAGCTTCTTCCCTTAGCTCTATTATTCCTCTTGCAACCCTCCCTTACAATAACTGCTGCTCTAAATCGTTCGCTGCCCTGGCATAACAGCAATTGCAATATCATCCCCTTCCACTATCTTCCGAATCCGATTCTCTAAACCCTCTCCACAATTTCATAGCATGCTCCAACAACTGTCATACCCTATAGCCACAACTCAGTGCATCCCCTTTCCCTTTAAAAATTGGAATTACCGCACTCACTGCCCACCATCCTCTGGCATCACGCTTCCATCTACCCATCTAACCTCGTGACAACAACTCATCATCACAGACCATCCCTATCTATCCCCACTTGTCACTAATCATCTCAGCTCACCCTCAAGAGGGTCAGCCCGCCCTTTCCTTTTTTCATTTCTCTTATTGCCTTCCACCCTTCTTCCCCGGCTAACCCTCTTAACTGGCCCTTCCACCACAGCAGCCTCTACCCTTCCTGATCCCACTCATTCTCCTCATTCATGATTCTCTCCATATGTCTTTCCAAACTCTACTCTATCTTTCTAACTGCAATTCAACTTTCCTTCCATCACTTCCCCTCATTCATCTTCCCCCGTCAACTCTCTTCCATCCTTTGTCAATGCCTTCACTATCTTATACACATTGTTTGGATTCTCTCTCAACTCACTCAGCCCCTTCTCTGCCTCCTCCGTCATCCTTCTCAACCCCTTTTCTTTGCCCTCGCTTCTTTAGCCTCTATCCCTTACTTTATTCTCTTCCGTACCGTTTTTCTCATATCCTTAAAATGCATCCTTCTTTCTCTCCTCGCTATCGCCTCCTTCACCTCAGCATTCCACAACCCTGATCTCTCCTGTCTCTCCTACCTTTTGTTTTCCCACACACTTCATCACTCCTTGTCACAACACCCACCCCCCTTCTTTAACAAACGCACCCCTTCTTTAAAAAGCACCACCCCCACAAATCTGACTCATCCGTCCCCACAGCTCCAGCTCCCCTACTCTCTCATCCCCCTACCTCATCCATCCAAAATTCTTGTCTTGTCAAAAACAAATTGATTCTATATACATTACATTTGACCACTTTTACCCCTTGAAAGTAATATGGGAAAATAAAAATCACTTCAGTTATAGTTGTTTGGAACATTTCCATCTATTCCAGTAATATGAGATACTAATCCTCTTTCCACTCTCCAGTTTTTTGGGACATCCAACCTGTTTCAATTATATGAGGTGCTAATTTTGTTTTTTTACATTTCCACTTTTTTCATAATCTAGTGTTTGAGCATTCCATTCACTTCCAGTAATAGGAGATAGATACTAAATCTCTCCAGTGACCTAGCTTTTGGAGACATTCAACCGTTTCGCAAGTTATGAGATAGATACCAAACAAATCCTCTAAAGCTATCTAGTTGTTTGGTACTTTTTTGCTACCTGTTCCAGGTTCATAGAAAGATACAAAATCGCCATCTTTTATCTAAAGTTTGTACCATCCTCTTATCCAAGTATTATAAATACTTCTCATCTTCCCTGTCCGGCCTGAAGCCTCTTGCTTTTGTTTCTCTTCTCTGCGTTTTCAGCTACCACATGCTTTGGATCTTCTTTACTAAATTCTTTAAATAAAGGACCCACCCTGACATTTGGATGCCAAATTAATCTTATTTTCATTAAATACTAATTAAATGGTCTTTTTTCCTGTCTTTTCTTTTTTTTTTTTTAATTTTATTGATTTTTTAGTTTTTTTGTTTTTTTTAACATTGTGTCCCATAGGCCACTTGAGCACTACTTGGTCAGGTTTTTTTCTCCTCTCAATCTTTCACTTAGGAATTATTGTTTTCCA